>JAQIWJ010001651.1:0-10191 GCA_034695185.1 Discolaimus major
GAAATGAGACCGTTCGAAGTTTCCAGAGTCGTGGTATCATTTTCATCACTCAAGTGAACGGCTGCTCAGTGTACGATCCCAAATACAAACAATCGAAAGTCTACGAATTGGAAGCCATAACGTTTCCGAACTTTCTCGTCATGATCAGATATATGAATCGATTATGGAACGTCGATAGATCATTGAAAGGTTGGCGAATTCGCATGATCACCGCCGAAATCTACTTCGCTTTTCAACTTGGCGTCCATGTTCCCGTCCACACGCATATTCGTCTGATCAATTCAATACGAGATCTGATTTTGGACAATGATGAGGATCACATGGTTGTAAACGAAGAGGAGATTGACTTTCCGGTTCCGATCGCCCATCCGGAAATCATTCGCGTGCGTACACGCGGCAAATTCGGCGTTCACGTTCAACCACGACAAGAGAATTCAGCATTCGTAGAAGGTCCTACGATGTTGTACGACGCGAATACTGGAGAATACTCGTACTACTCCACTGTGCAGCAATTACTCGACTCCGATCCATTGTTCAAACGATACTTCCACGCGGCCATATCATCAAGCAGTCAATTGGACTTCGGCAAGAATTACGTTCCAATTTGGATCAGCGATCGCGAATGCATCCACGGCCTCAGCGATGGCACCGTATGGCGTCTGGAATTCAAACCGCCATCCAAGAAATACGCCGCGGCCAAGAAGGTCTTTCGATCCAATCCAGGATTGCGCAATCGAATGACGGCGGATGAATTTCTGCAGAAAACCGGAATCGGTAAGATGAAAGCTCATTTCGGCATCTAAGATGTTTGTGATCTGTAACGGACTAATCATGATTACTGATCTCGAATCTTGATGTAACGTTATTTTTGTATGCTTCGTGCTAATTCTTGTCTTACTCAGGATTAGTGTCGGGAAGTACATGATCACTTATCATTATCTTGTATTGATTTGTCTCAATTCTGAAATTCATCATTTCTTGATCGATTGATTATTTACGTATTTGCAATATGTCAGGATTACTGTAACCGCCTCAATCGCTTATTTTGCAAGTCCATTGAAGCGTGGGCTTCCATGTCAAATCAATCATTTGCATATATTGCGCAATTTACGACCAAAATTCAAATTATACGTTTGGGCGTATGATCATTAGATACAGCACAGTCGATTGTACCAATCAAAATTATACATGCATTGCGTTGATCATGAAAATTAATCGATTCAAATATCTTCAATTTTTATGCCGAATCAAATTGCGCAATTTCTTTTAAATCCCAGGACCACCGATGATATCCGGGATATGTGATAAAAATCCAGGCGGTCCCCATGGATTGGTGGATAATAATCCGCACACCTAAAAATCGATCCATGCCAATGATCGATCAGAATTCACTGCTATCCATACTTGGCCTTTTTGCGCCTCAGCGATGCAAATTCCGATGAAGCACGATTCCAATAAGCAACATCCGCTTGCGCAATCTAGATTCTTGAAACATTGGGCTCCGTTTGGTAAAACGGGAAGTTGACGATGCGTACGATTCTAGAAGTAATAGCAAGTGATTTCCATCGAAATGACCAATGGCTATTTTTTTACCAGGCCGTCGTCGATTTCCACTTTAGCCAAATCCACGTCTCCGATATAAATTATGATCACGATTAATGCGAAGAATACGAAAATACGTCCATTCGAAGCGTGCATCATGAACGTACAGTAATACTGTACCGCTGACCGATGGTGGAATTTTGATGCCCACGGGTGTCAAAAGGTCAAAAAGTTCACACTTCACTCGGGGTGTCAGTATTTTACGTGGCAAATATTCTCGGCCCAGACCGCATGATGTACGAATCCGTGTTTACTTTTTCCAAACGTCACGAAGCCGTGGTCACTTTCGACCACCTTTTGTCCACTCCACCATCCCGAGCTCTAATGGCATTTCTGCGAGAAAAACTTGTTTGCGAATTTGCCAATGTTCATATGGTCTACGTGACTGGGCTGACGTTTTTCCTATGTCTTTTTATATATACACGCTAATTTTGGATTGCAAAACTTCATTTCGATGGATATTGCTCATTCGGACGGTTGGAATATTGATCGGAATTCGATATTTTTTGTTAGCCGCGCGGTCCTTGCGGTTACCGTATCCTTCCCGCCTTTAGTTGCTATACTTTTCACGGCGGATGAGTTTGAAGCTTGATATAAGCATTCGACACGTGATCCAAATGTTGCGCTCCGGATTTTCTATGAATTTTCCGGTTTCCCAAAAATGAGCTCATCATGTTTTCGTCAACAGAAATGATAAAATTCGCAAAAGTTTGCATTCATTCGTTATTCAGAAAGTTATTGTAAAGTTTTGTCTCGTCCCGAATTCGCGATGGAGGATTTCCCTAGCTTCTTCGCTATTTTCCCATGGCAATTAATCGTTTTAGTGGTTTTCGCATGCATTTTGCGGTGAGTAAAACTTTTAGAATTTTCCTAAAATCACCCTGTTGTGATTATCCGGATGATCAGATTATAAAACAGAATTAGATTTTAAAATCACTCTCATCATGCATGCTGTTCCAAAGAGCAGATCAAAATGCAGCGTTGAATTTTCAGGGCATATTTGAAAGGCGCCCAATTCTGGGGTCGTGAAAATGCGAAAGGACGAGTGGCTATTGTGACCGGAGCTAATTGCGGTATTGGAAAACAAGTGGTTCGACAATTGAATTATAAAGGTGAGCAGCTGAAAATTCTTGAATCATTGAGCATCTCCTCAGATTAGTGTGAAAAAATATGTGGAATTTCTATGGAGATTCAAAGTCCAGAGGTCATGTTTAGCTGCAATTCATAAAATGTGAATTTTCCTGAAAAATAAACACTGCAAAAAGCGTGTATTCAGTGCAGATGTTTATTAGAATTCCGTAGCGCTGAAAAATCCTTTTTTCAGGTGCCAAAGTATACATGGGATGCCGGTCATTGGAACGTGGTCAACAGGCGATTTCGGAATTGGTCACATCCGGATGCAGTGCGGATCGTTTGGTTTTATACGAGCTGGATTTGGCTTCGTTGTCTTCCGTTCGTCGATTCGCTAATTTCGTCTTGCAACAAGAAAAGAACGGCGTGGATATTTTGGTCAACAACGCCGGAATTATGCTGTATCCGAAATTCAAACTCACCGAAGACGGACACGAATTGACTTGGCAGACGAATTATCTATCGCATTTCCTGCTCACTCAACTGCTACTGCCGGCACTGAAGAAGTCAACGTATCCGGCACGCGTCATCAACGTCACGGCATTGGCTCATTTCTCCATCACGGATATCAATTTGGAAACGATCGATCGTCGTGAAGGTTGGGACAGTCGTGAATCGTACAGTCGAAGTAAATTGGCACAGGTAAGCACAAATTTGTTCATGTTAAGATTTCCAGTCACAATCGTATTTACTTTCAGGTTTTGCACGCCAATTATTTGACGTCGATTTTGCGTCGAGATGGAACTCCGATCACCATCAATTCGTGTCATCCCGGATTATCGTACACCCGTTTGATCCGTCATACGCCGTTGGCCACGAACGTGGTTTTGCGTACGTTGATCGCACCGTTGGCATGGTATTTCCTGAAGACGCCGAAAGACGGGGCCCAATGCATCATCCATTGCGCGTTGGCTAAAGAATTGAACGGCGTTTCGGGCAAATATTTCGCCGAATGCAAACCGAAAGAACCGTCCGAAGTGGCCAAGAGTATGGAATTGGCCGAACGTCTGCATCAATGGAGCATGAGTGCGTGCAGTTTGGGGAAAAGTGATTGAGAAAATCAGCTAATCATGAACAGTGAGTGATTGAATGAGGATATTTATGTCCAGTGATGCAGCAATCAGTGAACAATTCATGTCGTTGCTTTACATTATGATTTCGTAGATTAGTAATGAATAATTGTATTGGTAAACAGCAAATATAATTATGCTTTTATGAAAGCGTGAATTATGATCAGATGTATTTCATTATGTATCTTGGATATGATCGTATCGATTCATGACATGAGCATGTTGGATTTGATCGCGCAATTTGTATGCGCAGCTAGCTTATGCGTAAATTGCGCAATTTCTGTACAAATTTCGATCGGAAGCATGCACAATTCAATGCCAATGTCTGGTTTTATGTACCTCGAACAGGTATGCATACAAAATCGACAAGGGGGAGGGGGTGCGTACACAGTCACAGGACGTGGACTGTATTTTTGGAAACAGGTTTTCCACTGTCAACTTTTCATAGTCGACAATTCGGCTGCTCATGTGACTGTAGCAGAAACTCGTACAGTTACCTAAAACGAGTAATATTGATCATTTTTTGAAATATATCTCAACGAAATCCGAATGGCATTCCCGAAATTTCGATTATGTCCAATATGCGGACCGAAATGTTCCGTCTGCTGTTCAGTAATGAGCGTATGGGGCATCATATTTTTGGTAAATGATCGATTTCAAACATGAATTCAAAATTTTTAAAATCCGTAATTTCAGACCCTCTTGGGAGTATTCTTTTACATTGAAAGCGCAGTTTTATACGAGGATTTGGGTTATGAGCGAGAATGGGCGAAAGGTGAAAAATGGGAATTGAGCGAAGTTGAAGAGAAATTCTGGGCGGTGGCTAGGAATTGTTGGATCGCGGCCGGATTGTACGTGGCTACGTTGGCGTTCTCCGTTTGGCAATGTTGGATGAATGTGAGAAGATCGTCGGAATCGCAGCATTGATTCAAATTCGATTATCGATCGTACGATTTTAGCTACAGTATGTCACACGTGTATATTAGTTCAAAAATATTCAAGTAAATCATAGTGATCAATCATCACTTTCATCAATAGAACACATTCGAATTTAGAGCGATTTTACGGTCAATCGATAAGAAATCAGCTTAGATGAAGAGATCATAAAACGACATACAACTTACAGCTAAGATCAGATCACTGGATTAGTAAAAAAAACTCTGCTTACACGTTAGATAATAGCTAATCGATAAGATCATCATAAAAAAGATCCTCCATACCTTCCGCTTTCTCTTTGATCATTTCCGATTCACCCAAGTGGTCAATAAATCGATTGGCAATGGGAAAATGATGGTGGAATTTTTCTCCGCTGCGATAGTGTTGAGCGTTTGCAAATAACGCAATTGCAACGCGGCCGGCGATGCGGCGATGATATTGGCAGCGTCCCTCAACGCTTTGCTGGCGTTCATTTCGCCTTCCGCGGCGATCACCTGAAATCAGAGGTCGATACAATCGCCGGCATCAAATCTCGGAAGCTGAACATACTTTAGCTTTAGCTTCGCGAGTAGCCTCAGCTTCGGCGGCCATGGCACGTTGCAATTGTTCCGGCAGACGCATATTCTTGATCTCGACACGCTCCACCGTCACGCCCCATGGATCGGTGGCGTAATCCAAAGTGCTCTGCAAATTCAGAGAAATAATTAGTCTTTGCTCAAGGTTATGCCTCTGCATTTGTGGCAACTAGAGCATGAATCGAATGTGGACTTACCTGCAT
The DNA here is from genome assembly GCA_034695185.1 of Discolaimus major. Taxonomy (NCBI): domain Eukaryota; kingdom Metazoa; phylum Nematoda; class Enoplea; order Dorylaimida; family Qudsianematidae; genus Discolaimus; species Discolaimus major. Next base: position 5,518 of record JAQIWJ010001651.1, read on the forward strand.
CAAATGAGCGATAGCTTCGCGATCGGATAACATCTCGGCCAACGTTTTGGTACCCAAAATATTGCGCAACGTAGTTTGAGCCAGCAATTTCGTGCTTTCTATAGCATTCTCCACGTTAGCCACGGACAAGACGGCATTGGAAATGCGGAAATACACCACGGCGTCCACTTGTACGGTCACGGAGTCTTTGGATAAGACCTGCAATAAGGGATCCGCTCAATGAAAGTCACCAATTTGGAGCATTGGACCAATGCTCCAAAATTTCATACCTCTTGTGGCGGAACGTCGAATGTGAACGTGCGAATATCGACGCAGACGTAACGATCCGTGCATGGATTGACGAAGAAAATACCTGAAATAGGGGCCATATTCAATGATCATGATAAATCGCAGAATAAAGCATACCTGGTCCTTTAGCGCCACCCGACACCAGACGACCCAAACTGAATATGACGGCGCGTTCGTATTCTTTGACGATCTGAAATAAGATTGCGTTGCATTGAAAGATATGAAACGCATGAATCAAGTTCTCCTGGACCTGATCCAAAAAGCCGCTTACCTTGATACAGCAGCAAACCGAGAACGGAAACGTCAAAATCAAGAAGACCCATGACAAAATTGTCAAGCACATTCCGCACGAATCATCGGCACCAGTATCACCGGTTCCTAAAAAACGGCATCCGATTATTATCACAGCTAAATGTGAATACAAATTTCTTATCAGAAGCTCCGATAATTCCTTGAGGAGGTCGTGACGTCGAAGCTTGTTGAGCACTTCGCGGCGGAGCCGTAGATGATTTTTTCATATTCATCGATCCCGAGCGATTACTCATTGTGAAATAACGATCTTTGCGTAAAATATTGACCAGAAAAGAGAATATTAATACTAATTCTATAGATAAAAACTTTGGAAAACGTCTCTCTCGATGAAGAACGAAAATCACCAATCTCAGAGCCCAAGCCCTTTTACAGTATCAATTTGATGTCGAACCACCGGTTAGCCGTGACAAATGTTGCAATCTGGTCGACGTCGGACCTCCATGCGGTTACAGTATCCTTCCCGCTTTTTCCCTCTATATTTTGCATGGCTGTTGATTTGAATTTTGTCATAAGCAGTGTTGCAGTCCAGCTCCAATATTTGTCTGCTGCTACGCACGAAAATTCCATTATCAAAAATTTCGTCATTTCTGGAAAAATTATCAAAAATCGTAGTTTTATCGCTTATTACCAATCAAAAACGAAATGCCAACAGTTTCGATAAAGAAGGCGATTCTGGAGAAGACGTTGGGAAGAAGCTACAGTAAGCATTTTCCCTAAAATCGCATTTTTGCCTTACGAAAATAATTTATTTTAAGCTGATGAAGAATTCGATGAATTGTGCTTCGATTACGGATTGGAATTGGATGAAGTGGTATGTATTTCTTGGTGAGAAGACTATTCTTTGCTAATTGCTTCATTTTAGACGAGTGAACGTGCGATAATTCAGAAAGAACGTGGGATGGGCGACGCCACTGCTGCAAGTGCTAGCGATGAATTAATTTATAAAATCGAAGTGCCGGCCAACAGGTAAATTGCTAATTGCTTTTTTGTTCATCATTCCTGACAGTGGTTGAATTTCAGGTACGATCTTCTGTGCGTGGAAGGGCTCAGCCGTGCTTTACTCGTCTATTTGGGAAAGTAAGCATTTCAGAACTGATTTTCACAGTGGATATAATTCCGATTTTTCAGGCAGGAACCTCCGCAATATCGCTTAGCACCTCCGGATAATGGTCAATTGCAAAAGATGACGATTACTGCTGAGGTGAGCCCATCTTTAGCGATTTTTCCTTTATTGCTGCTTCTCAAAAGCAACTGTCCCATTTTCAGACGTCCGTCATTCGACCATTCGCCGTGGCCGCCGTTCTACGCGACGTCACGCTGAACGAAGAAGCGTACGCCAGTTTCATCGAATTACAAGATAAATTGCATCAGAATTTATGCCGAAAACGGACGTTGGTGGCCATCGGAACCCATGATTTGGATTCTATTCGTGGACCGTTCACGTACACAGCCAAACCGCCGCAAGATATTCGCTTCGTTCCATTGAATCAGTCGGCGCCAATGACGGCAGTGGAGCTGATGAAGTTTTACGCGGTGAGCGCTGCTAATGCTGGCAATGATGCAAGCATATGTCAGTCACGCCAGTTATACCATGACTGACATCCCTCTTATTTCAGGACAGTCATCTTCGTCATTATTTACCCATCATCGAACACAACCCAGTTTATCCGGTGATTTACGATTCCGATGGCGAAGTATTGTCAATGCCTCCAGTTATCAATGGCGATAAATCGAAATTGACGACCAAAACGAGGAATGTATTCATCGAATGCACAGCTACCGATTTGACGAAAGCGAAAGTGGTATTGGATACGTTGGTGACAATGTTCAGTCAATATTGTCAACGCCAATTTACGGTGGAGCCTGTGGAAGTGATTCAAGCGGATGGCGCCATCGTCGTGTATCCGGAGCTACAGTATTGGAATTTACCCGTTTCAATTGGCGAGATCAATTCAAAGGTTGGAATAAAGTAAGCATTGTAATATTCTGTATGCAGCCATGCATATAGTTACTGTCTATTTTTAGCCTCGGACGGAAAGAAATCATTCAGCTGCTGAAGAAGATGTGCCTTGGCGTACATGAAGAGATCGATCACGGCGATAATTCCAAGCTGACCATTTGCGTGCCACCGACTCGACACGATATTCTCCACGCCTGCGATATAGTGGAAGACGTTGCGGTGGCGTACAGTTACAACAAGATTCAAATGCTGCTACCACCAACGGCAACTGTGGCGAGGCAATTCCCATTGAACAAATTAACGGATTTATTGCGTCAAGAAATCGTGGCAGCTGGTTTCACGGAAGCGTTGACTTTCTCTTTGGTAAGTCACATCAGTTTTGCATTGGAGCAAAAGCCCTGAACCAATCTTTGTTTCAGTGCAGTCGTGACGATATTTCGATCAAGTTACGTCGTCCAGATGCGTTGGATGAAGCGGTCAAAATCATGAATCCGAAAACGTTGGAATTCCAAGTTGTTCGTACGACGTTATTATCCGGAATCCTAAAGACGATTAGCTACAACAAGGATATGCCATTACCGCTGCGTTTATTCGAAATTCAAGACGTGGTTATCAAAGATTCGTCCACAGGTAGGATCATGGCTTCGATTATCGTATCAGAATCTTAAAACTGGTTATTTCAGATGTTGGCTCAAGAAATCGACGTCAATTTTGCGCAGTTTATTATGGCAAGACGTCCGGATTCGAGATTATTCACGGATTATTGGACAGAGTCATGCAATTATTGCGCATACCGTTCGATCCGAATTCGAATAAAGGATATTGCATCAAAGCATGCGAAGGTAAGCCCTGATGTTGTACTGCTTATCATGGCACTGAAGAGTCTTTGTTTTCAGATCCAGCATATTTCGATGGCAGATGCGCAAGCGTTCGTGGACCCGGAGACGTAGAATTCGGTCGGCTCGGTGTGATTCATCCGGACGTACTGAAAGCGTTCGATTTAGCGATGCCTTGCTCGGCGGTTGATATTAGCATTGAACCGTTTTTGTGAGGTGCAATTTATGGATGCTGAAAGTGGATATGGTAAACGTTGATGGCATCTATGGTGTTTGATTGTGTTTACATGAAGCTCTGTTGGAGCCGAGATGCTTTTATTGATTGACGTCCTTCCGGATACCATGTATGGCCTTGTGGCATGTCCAAATGCGTATGCTGGGATTCGTGTCGTGTCGTGGCGTTGCCATGCGACTAGTGGCGTATTTTCGCCATGTATGGTGAACATTTTTCGCCTCGTCTACATGAATACGTTCAGGTGTTGGAAGGTTTCCAATGCACGACCAGTCCCTCGGCTGTAAAATTCGTTGTGTACTATTCGTCTTAAATCGAAACACCGGTTTCTCGAATCCGACACGCATGGTTGAGAATGGGCGAATGCATTGCCTCGTTTTCTATCCGCTGTACAATATTTTCGTCGAAGTTGGCCATTGATCTTTGAGTAGGCAACTTTTGAGGCTACTATTATTCCGAATTCACAAATTGCGCAATGTGTGAGAAATATCCGAATGCAGGATATCCAGTGGGTGGATATCCAAGAGGCGGATGTGCAAGGGAGGATTATCCGAATGCGGATTACGAATCCAGGGATTATCCCACTGATCAGTATGCTCATGTTGTTGATAAGAATTCCAAAGAATCCAGTTCAGTTTATGAACGATTATATCCATTGAGGTGAGATCAATTGGACGTAAATGCAGTGCAAAAGCAATGATACTGCGTCCAAATGCAAATTGCGCAATATTTATCAGATCCATTATCACAAATCGCAAGCTGGAAAATAAGCAAGCACAAATTGCGCAATCCAACATAACAAGCTAGGTTAGCCCTGACATGAATATTTCAGATTTCCATTAATGGCAATCGGTGGTATCATATTCCTAATCGGTCTTGGAATGTGCATAGGCGGATTTGCTGGATTGATAGCCGATATGGATGTGAAAATCAGAAGGACTGGTGCTCCGAATATTGGGTGAGCACTTTGCTCTGGGTGATCACAGCCTGATCAAGGCTGATTGCAGCCTGATTAGAACTGATCAGTGTGTTATCGGGGCTGATCA
>JAQIWJ010001652.1:0-10183 GCA_034695185.1 Discolaimus major
ATACTCATAAACCGAAAAAACCGAAACGAACCGAAAGGGTCAAACCGAAAACCGAACCGAACCGAAAAACCCTGAACCGATCCGGTGGTGACCCAAGTAGTTCAGTGCCTGTTTTTGAGAAGCCAGATTTGACAGTCATAAGAGCAAGAAATCGCCCACTGTGCAAAGATGATTACATTGGCCTCATTACTAATTCAAATAGTGTTGACCATTGCACAAAAGCCACCAAGTGAGGCACTGTTTAGCCTATTTCAAGAAGACTAAAGGTGATTATTTAGCTTTGAAAGCTGAATTCTACGATAGCTATGGAGATGAGACTAGCGTCATTTATGAAGACGGTCATGTAATTCTGACTTGCGGGCAACCGTGGGGCAATCCATGCAGACACCAAGATACATTGGAACTTGTTGATCCTGATGACCAAGTCAAATCGGGTCCATGTGATCGGCGTATTCGAGGGGTCAAATGGCGGTTAGATACAAAAGCAGATTTGAAATACGGCCAGTACAAATGTCGATACAAAAATCAGTTATCGGACAACGTGGTGGACATCCAGTACCGTTTGTGTAAGATTATTCCAGCTTATTGACTGTGAGTGTACGAGAATCTAACTGTCCAATTTTTAGGCGGTAAACGCAGCGATGCTTGCATGCGTGCCAGTTGTTTGGATACAGGGAAAATGTTCTGCGTGATGGCCAAAGACCAAGAACACCTTTGTGTCAAGAAACTACCCGATGCGAATTGGTGCAAAATTCATAAACTGGAGCACAATTACAGAGTTTGCCCAATCGATACGGATTCATATTGCCATGCACTGGCCTCGAATATTACTCGTATAAGTGCACAACTCGTCATGAAAGGCGAACCTGATTGTACACCACACCACGACGGCGCCAATGATGGTTTGCCCTTTGATTATATTAATTTCAACTGATTTACGTTGTAATGGGGGTGTTTTGATACTTTAGCAACGCCAACAGTAAGGTTCATTGGACGTTTCCTGCTGTACAACGACGTGGTTCAAATCGATGAAATTAGTCGCCGAGATGTTCGCATGTCAGTGTTCATCTTGAATAAACCATTGGATAATTCATTCGTCACATGCTCCATTTTAAATCGTCAAGGAAACGTTATACAAGAACACATGCAGCAACATACCAGTAGAACAGAGATTGCTTTCGATCTTACCAATGAAATACTGGATCTGTTCACAAACGTACAAAATGTGGTGCCAGTATGAGAAAGATGGCATAATCCGAGTTAAAATATCGCACATTTTCGTTACGTTATGTGAGTTCAGACAAGAATTCTTAAATTGGATTTGCCATTACAGTATGCATTTTCAGTAGGTCGTGCTAGTGTGATTGGCACCACAACCAATTGCCTGGAATGCCATTTGGATCCACCAGCATCCGATGAGATTGATGTTGAGTTCTCGTGGATCAGGGAAAGCACGAATGATGTGATTGGAGTAAGAGAATTTATTGCACAGACTACGCCCCGATCCGCAGACCGCTTTTCAGCATCAATCCACGCTGGACATTCTTGAATCTGACAACTATCAATGCAATATCACTGTCACATACAAATCTTGCGCACCATATAGAAAATATCAGAGATCTTTTCAAACGGATTTCGCGCCTGGCAACCCTACCGTAAAATCAGCATCCTCACAATTGACCACAACCAACGTTGCCATTAGTATTGCTGATAAAACTGTATGCAATCATATGAGCGATGATTCCATATTATAAGAACCTACATTTTCAGACCACTAAAAATGCCACCAGACCATCTGGAACATTTCCAAATTGTGGAGAAAGCGGTGACGCTTATGCCCTTGTGGCATTCATGCCAGTAGTGGCTGTGATTTGGACGTGAATGAAGCAGGATGAGCATTCAAACGTCCATGAATATACTGATAACAAAAATAATCGATTTATTACATAACAGTGATTGCTAATCTTGATAATGATTTTCTGCATGATGGCGATGCACAATCTTCTGTGATCATGAATGAAATGAATTAAACTATTATTTTGATTAAAATGACAATGAATTTTAAAATGGCCTTGCTGAATTGGGGCTGATTTTCATCTGCAGCATAGTTGGTTATGCCACAAAACATACCATTCTATTATTGCGAAATCAAGGTATTGAAAACGTGACCCTATGCACTAGTGATTTTCTGGCTTATATCGCTTGGAAAGTGCCTAAAGCTTATCCGAGATATGTCAATTGTGCTGCCAATTATTACATCCCAGCTTCCATCAAAGTGTAGCCAGTAACCATTTTTGTCCATTGGAGAGGCAAATATTCCGTCAGCCACTGTGCCTAGTCTCGAAACTCCTCCTACTTCCTTTTTCGTGCTCCTGACTTCCTTTATCAACACATTCTCATTTTACTCCTGCAGTTATCAGTGTATGACCACAAAATCAATTTTAGACGAGTTCTAATTACTTTCGTAAAATTTAGTCATGGATCCAAAATCCAATGAATATCGTAATAGATACCATCGATTTCTGAATACAAGTATAGCCAGAATTGTTGAACCAAGGGATCTACTCCCATATTTGAGACAGAATAATGTCTTGGATGATGAAGAAGTGGCGTTGATCGAAAATGAGCAAACACTATGTAAAAGACAATACGTGAGTGGTCATTGTCTACTGCTAATTTGGCCTCGCAGTATTCTAGTTTATAAAATTCTAGTTTTTTAATGAAAAATGAGAGTACTAAAATTGCAATAATCTTGGCGCATATCATTTGAGCAAATATTTGGGTCTGGTGCTGTGGTTAGAAATATATAGTGACCATTCTGATCCCATGTGGGATTTGTGAAATTTTGGTTACAAATTTTCTAATATGTTGTTGGATAAAAATTCAAAAAATCATTAATGAGTAGCAGGATTTGAACCCTGCTCAGCAGAAAGGCACTGTGGTGAAGATTTACCACTGATCATTCTGATGTTCTTGTGAGAGATAGTGATTATGAGCGATTAGCATGTGCAGAATTTTCAAAGATAGCCTTGATTAAAAATTTGCAAATGTTATCAGTGGGTAGCAGGATCTGAACACTGGTAGCAGCAAGCATGCTGCAGGTCTCCAGCTCAGCTTGGATACCAGAATGAGCAAGAACTGACAATTTTTTCCATTGATATTGAAAAATCACTAAAATCAATATCAGTATATCGTGCAAATGATCACAGCACATGCTGTCCAATCACCACAAAAAGGTCACAAATCACTTCAACCAATCATCCATATTTTCAGTGCTTTTTCATCAACATTCTCCCAGCCAAAGGCCCAGCGGTCATTGAAAAGGTGTACGAAGCACTGCGGCAATTCACGTGCGAATTAACAGCACAAGAATGGGCCCGATGCACAATGTTACCGGAAGAATCGGTGGATGGCCATATCGAAGTGATCACTCATCGTCAATCCTCACGAACCATGCCACCACCCAGACCCCCACCGCCCAGAGATGTGGCCCGTTCTGTGGAACCGCAAGGAGGCGCTGTACCTCCGCCACAAAGTGCACCACCCCCGATCGGATTCGTCACACCAATACCGCTCGAACCAGAAACCGGAGTCGTGGCACCACCACTTCCCCCACCAGCAGTATTGGGATTCCTGAGGACCAGATATGTCCAAACGTCAGCCACACCATCACAGCCAATTGTGACCACTGATTCACCCGGTCTAAATTCATTTAGAAGCATCGATGTTGACGTAGTCGAAGAAGAAGTATCACAAGTGGTCTACACTCGAGGAGTGGCCGCACCACCGCCGGATCACCTAGGATCCACTGGATTAGCAGCGCGTACACCGGAATCCTTCTACGATAGTGAACCTGGATTTAGACAAAGGCAATCAGCTGTACCGCGTGAAGCGGTCGAGGAAGGAGCATTGAACGCGGCCGATATTCAATTCGGAGAGGAAATCGGGCGAGGATTCTTCGCCAGGGTCTACATAGCTCAATTCGGGCACAGGAAAGTGGCGGTGAAGAAATTTCGAGATTATGATGAATTCAGTTTGGCCATGTTCATTGAGGAAGTGTCAATCATGAAGTAAGCAGGGGCCGAGGGATATGCTGAAGCTGAAATGGCTGATTGCAACAGTGCAGTTTTGCATTGCAAAAATAGCCGTGCAGTATGCATCAACCCCTTTGAATCCATGACCCATGGCTCATTTCAGGAACCTAAACCACCGCAATGTGGTCAAATTCATTGGCTTCGTTCATTCACCAGAGGATCGTCAATTATGGCTGGTCACTGAATACGTGGCAGGCGGTGCATTGAGGCGATTTTGCACACCCACCGGTGATAAGCAACAAGTGGATAAATCGCTTCCAATCCATGATAAGCTTCGGATCGCTGTGGATTGTTGGGCGGGTTTAGATTATATCCATGGCCAAAATTTATGTCACAAAGATATTAGTCCAGGCAATATATTGGTGAGTGGTAGATTTGCAGAAATCAAGGCATGACAGTATTTATGGCACTTGAATTTTGGCAAACCTGTCTGGCTACAGCAATGCAGAATGCAGATTTTGCAATTTTGCAAAATTGCAAATTTTGCTCAAATCGATTTTCTGATCTCTCAGGACACCCTGATTCGCAAGCAAAAACTGCAGGGTCCCTGATGTATGCTTAGAACCTGCTGCTCTAATGATTCTTGAAAAAAAATCAGGTAGACCTCTAATCTTCTGGGCAGATTCATGTTGCAAAGATGTTGTGCTGACATTTCTTCAATGGAAAAACATGGAAAGCAAAGATTGAATGTGCTAATTACCCTTTCCTGATGGTGTAGACAGGCGTTTCACATTTGATGTCGGTCATAGAGCAGCCGTTATGGAGAGTCGCTAATTATGATGATAACTTATGCAAGTTACCATGGAGAGAAGGGTAAACATAAAGAATCATCTTTTGTTAGCCATGGTGGGACCTGGGGACTGTGTGGTCAGTGGTATAATTTGCAGAATCATTATTATCGATTTCATGTGATCAGTGTTCACACATTCTTATCAAATTATGCAATTTGCAAGTCTGCATGCCAAAAGCAGTTAAAATGCATAAAAACTTTAATAAATTTAAATCATAACACACATGGATTAATCAAGTTATGTCCACATTGTTTATAATCATCATGCATATGCAGATTCAGACCCTAGGCTGATCATAAACCACAATCCAAATTTCAGGTCTCCAACGACCTGACTCAAATCAAGATCAGCGATTTCGGATTGGCCGAATTCAAGAACCTAATGGGCACAGCAGTGACCCAAATCTCGGGAACAGCAATGTATTATCCGCCCGAATTCGCTTCGGAAAGCGGCATCATCAGGCACCCAACCAAGAGTGATATATTTTCCATGGGAGCTAGTCTTTGCGAATTATTCAGCGAACAGTGGTATTGGAATATAAACGGCCAAGCTAGGAATCAATTCCAAGTATTTTATTGTCATACTGTAATTATCAGTGATAACATACGATTCTTACAGGTCATGTTCATGTTATCCGAACAACGTCGATTATGGGAAGAGAAAGGAGAGATCAGATATCCGGATTGTTGGGCTAAAGTTCCTGACATGGTCCAGCCCATGCTTAAAGACGCTATCATGCCTGATCATAAGAAGAGGAAATCGGCTCGAGAGCTTTGCCTTGCTAGTCAAGATTTACTTAAGAATCAGTAGGTAAATTCTACTGAAAAAAGATTGAAAATGAAGCTTTTTGTGAATCAGGCTCATGTTGAGCTTTCTGATTTTGTACGAATGCCAAATTTGGCATGGTTTTATGGACCACACCTGCAGTTCGAAATGATAGCTTTATATTTGTATTATTTATGAAGTATGATATTTTAGATACAACGATTGGAATTATTTATGGTAGTGCCATGACTGATGTTTTTGTATTGTTTGATATAATTGCAGTATACTTGTGTGAATAAATTGGGTTGTCTGTAAATTGCACTGGAGAAAGTTGATGTTACTGTAATATTACAGTAAGGGAGAAGTCATTTTGTGAAATTGCAAACTAAGTGGTGCATTATTGTACCATCGATTCATGATGCTGACAGACAAGCATCAACCTTGCATGCCACCCTGTGCATCTGTTGATCAGATGAAGATCAGTGATAGCAGAGCTACAAAAATTCATGTGCGTGTGGATGAACTCTGGCTGCATCGTGGAATCAATTTTTTATTGATTTTTGCCCTGACGTGGCATGCCAACAGGAACATGCCAATTCAGGTCATTGCTGCTCCTGTTGGAAGGGTGAATAATTCTGGTTCATTTTGGACATGTGATCTGAAATTGATCAGACTCGTCCTTCGGTTTGCAAAACATTGATGTCAATAGCAGGAATCTGTGAGCTATGATACAGTAATTCAATTTCAGCTAGCAATGATTTTTTTGCAATTGGTCACTCTGCAGACTCTGCTGGACCTGGCCAGTGCTGAGAAAAATTTAATCCTGGTCCATGGTGTTTGGCGTCACGGTCACATAACATCAAATAACCGGACAGCAGCAGGACCCATACCCGAGTGGCTAAAAAGCAGTAATTTCCAAGGTCCAGGCGAATTGACCCAAAGAGGCATAAAGCAGAAATATGAATTCGGTGAACTGATGAGGCAAATGTACCAAGAAGACGTGAAATTTGTGAGTCCACATATGTAAGAAAGGAAATCTACATGCGATCGTCTGATTTCAATCGTACAATCATGTCAGCATCGATCATGTTGACTGGTTTCTATGCCAATGCTCACAAGGGAGGTATACTAGGTGCCACCTCAGAATTATGTGTGCCATTTAATAGAGAAAAACATGCTGAGTCCGAAAATCGTGGTTTGCTGCTGTTTGTATATGGTCAGTTAGAAAATGACCATCAAAGTGGACACCTGACCAGCACCAAATGGACCAAATAGCATATCAAATGATAGCTGAGAGTTCACTGATGAATAATCCATGAATGATTTAGATTGGCACTGCACGGCTGGCTAGAAATTGGCCAATGACCACTTAATACACTGGTTTTTGACCATTATCTGGCCAATAGCTAGGTGTTTGGCAAAAATAAGAGCATATTTTGTTTCAGCACATCATTTCCTATCATTTGAGGTTCCACATACTGTAACAGGCTAGGCTGAAATTTTGATGTCCACTTCACTGTCCATTTACTGGTCACTGAGGCAAGAACAGCACGGATTGCACCGTCGATCAATTTTATGAACAAATCAAGGATCATATACCCACGGATCTGGTTCAAGAATGTCAATTGGATGATAATCACACCCAAACAACGACACCTCTAAGTAAGATCACTCCAACTGGGCCAACTCCAACTGCAACTCCTAATACGACGACCCAAACACCGATCAAATCAAATGCACCAACGGCAAAGATCAATGCAACCAATGGAATTGCACTGATTGCGATTACGCTGGGAATGAGCTAAGGCGAGGTTAGAAAGTCGATCAATGATTATGCAAATCAACTGATTATGCCAAGGCCATTTTACAAATTGCGCAATGATAAACACTGCATAATCAAAATGATAATGTTGCAAGTGCTTGTAATGTATTTATTCTTTACATGAATCATGCTAACAATGATGCCCTCAATAAATCTTGCAATGACCACTGGTCTTTCACAGCATCACTCGCAATCACCCTTGGCTATGATCATTTTTGCAGCTGATGGCAGGGACCGTAGAAAAAACTATTGGAGTGACATGTTTTCATAAAAAGAGAATGAATCTGCTTGGACCACCACACTGCAGTTCCAAATGATGGCTTTTTATTTGTGAAGTATATTTTAGATACAACGATTGGAATCAGTATATTTATGTAGTGTCATGACTAACGTATTGTGTGATATGGAATCCAGTACACTTGTGTGAATAAATTTGGGTTGTACAAAAATTGCACTGCTGAAAGTCAAACGATTGCATAAGATGTAAACTAGACTGCAAAATTTGCAAGCTAAACCAGCATAATACCAGCCATAATGTTGGCAAGCATCAACCACGCACGCCTGCCGGTGCATCTGCAGATCAGTTGCATAGCAGTAGATATCAGGTCTTCTGATCCGGACAAAAATGCAGGTGGGTGTGGATGAATGCAACAAGTACTGTACTGTCCTATTCTGGCTGGATGCATCATGCAATCAATATTTCATTGATTTTTCAACCATCACACGTGGCTTGTCAACAGGTACCTGCCAATTCAGTTCAGGCTTATTGCTGGAAGGCGGACCAGTTCAATGGTTCATTTTGGATCTGAAATTGGAATTTGAAATCAGTCACACTCTTCGTTTTGTTTTCAATAGAAGTTCATGTCCTAACTGGATATCTGTGAGCTGTGATACAGTAATTCAATTTCAGCTAGCAATGATTTTCTTGCAATTGGTCACTCTGCTAACCCTCCTGGAGCTGGCCAGTGCTGAAAAAAAGTTAATCCTAGTCCATGGCGTTTGGCGTCACGGTTCTAGAACGCATGTTTCACAACGACTGGCCGGAAATATGACCGATTGGTTCAAAAAGGAAGATTTCCAAGGTCCAGGTGAATTGATCCAGAGAGGCATAAAGCAGAAATATGAATTCGGAGAACTGATGAGGCAAATGTACCAAGAAGACGTGAAATTTGTGAGTCCACATTATATAAGAAAGGAAATATACATGCGATCATCCGATTTCAATCGTACAATCATGTCGGCATCGATCATGTTGGCCGGTTTCTATGCCAAGGCTCAGCCAAAACCTGCCAGTCGCATACCGAAAGGTTGGTACCCAGTCCCCGTCCACATGGTACCCAGGCATAAAGATGGCATCGTTTACAATTGGGACCCATGCCCGATGGCTGATGAAATATTACAAGATTTGTTTGACAGGAATATCATCACCACACCCAAGCGTAGGCCCAAATCGACGCCTAAGCCTAAGATCGGTTTGATGTTAGCCAAAACTGATCTAGACTACGAATTTGATGGTTCAGATGATGAAAATGATTCCGATGATGCCGAAAACAACGATCAAAGCGATGACCCAATACCAAAACCAAAACCCAAACCCAAATTCTATCTCAGCTATGGTGAAAGGATGAGAATAGAAGCTGTGAGGCGTTATTACGGTGCCGGCCTTATTGGTGACATAGCCAAACGCATGTTACAAAAACGCGACAGCATCCAAAACCCCAACAAACTAGATCTGAAATGGGTACGCGATTTGAAATTCTACGGTTACTCTGGCCACGATTACACAGTCATATCGGCGTTGACCAATCTTTGGCCTAAACTCACCTACGAATACACATCTCCAAAGTATTCGGCTTGCCTTTTATTCGAAATGTGGCAAGACGGGGATAAGTTCACAGTCAATATTAAGTATCGCCATGATTCCAAGTCCGAGATCACCGATTTTATACCTGTCCGCGTGGAAGGATGCGATTTGAATTGCACCATCGATCAATTTTATGATCAGATCAAGGATCATGTACCCACAGATCTGGTTCAGGAATGTCGATTGCCGGAAACAACTCCCACTACGACGTCTCCAACTAAATCGACCACTCCAACGACAGCGATCAAATCTGATGCATCAATTGCAGTGATCAATGCAATCAGTGGAATTGCACTGATTGCGATTGCATTGGGAATGAGCTGAGGCCAGGTTAGAAAATCGATCAGTGATTATGCAATGCACACTGATTACGCCAAGGATATTTGACTAATCGCGCAAAGATACTGTTTTGATTACAATGCTTTTCAATTGCTCATTCGATGCACAATAATATTTATGCTTTATACGTATCATAGTTATCAGGGTTCTAAAAGGAGTCAGGTGGAAAATGACACCACCTTTCTCACAGCCGCGATTCGTCCGCAGAGCTGATTCCATTACGATTTCCAGGCAAAAATTTTTATTAAATTCTTCACATTATGCAGAATCAAAGCCGAATATTGCGCAATTGCATTGTTTTGACCAATGGTCAAACGCAGTATGCTCTGGCATGAACCACATGAGAATTTTTGCGCATGCAGCAGTCATGATTTGAGCAATTGAATGGCTGATGATTAGATTCCATATGAAGCTTTGGCTCTGAAAACCAATGTATGTGCAAACAGCTGAGGCAGCCAAAATATAAAAATTGCTGAATCTGCTGAAATCGGCCAAATGATAAGGTACC
>JAQIWJ010001653.1:0-10182 GCA_034695185.1 Discolaimus major
TTGACCACCTCCGCCAGCCGCCACCAACAACCGACCCGCACGACTCTTGCACCACAAGATCGCAGCATCTCCTGCAAACCCAACCAGGCTATTTCCTCGTTAACCTGGAATGATCGTGGGAAGAACAAGCTGGAGATAGACATTCGCTGCGTCAACATCTCCGAGTCGTGCAATGAAGTAAGAGTTGTTTCATGAACAATCAATAATCTGTATAGAAAAGAAGCAATATTGAATTGCTGTAATCACCTTCTAAATGCTGCTAATGATCAGTATAGCGTATTACTGAAACAGATAAACATACCTATCGATCTTGTCCTTATGGAAAAAGGAAGCATGACCAAAAGGCCAATTTATTGACGCAGGTTTAACAGAAAGCATGAGGCCAGTACAGGAATTTACTAGCAAAAATCAATTGACTTCCCTTTTGTTATTGAGGACTAAATTACAATGATGTTTATGAAGCGTTGTCATGTAACATCATTGATTTCGAGATCGTCTTTTCGCTTTCGAACTAAGAAAGGGTCATTGCCCATTGCACATATTGACCACTAGTACGAACCAGCAGATTTGGTAATGGCCATATTTTGGCAAGCGATAAATTTTATGTGACTCCTAAATCCAACTTTTTATGACTGCAGAAGGTTAATTCTACTTTCTATCCATCCCAGTGTCGACTGATTGATTCCAGGCATACGCATTCGTTGCACCCATCCTAAAAATGATTTGTATTTATCCAATTTTTCCATTAATTAATTTTGATATCAAAATCATTGCAAAGTAAGATGATCAATGATATCTGCTTGGCAAATCTTCACAATATCCGCAATGGAAACTGGCATGTGGCGTTGTGAATTCTCAAATTTATCATGGCACATGTTCATCAATCATTAGCAAACTAATTTTCATTTTATACATGCCGATGGAGGGAACAATGCCATTCCAATAGCTACCTCCGCGGCGTGCAGCCCATATGGAATAATTCCACACAAAAATATCTGTAAGTTTTCTAATTGATTCACCTTTTGATCAATTTTTGAAATGTGCAATTTTAGGTGTGGATACCTTTGCTGCAATTCGACCATGCAGCAAAAGCCCCATTGCCAACCATTCAAGCAGCTGCATGGATCGGATTTCAGCGGGGAAAAGCATGGCCGGACTTTTTTCCGAGGCGCCAGAAGCCAAGGACCAGGGTATGCACAGATGACTTAATCAATTGCCATTTTTATGCAGGACGCAATTTCTATTGCAGCTATGATATCAGCCTCGAAAGATGCGAGATCCCGAAGAACGTGACAGCATGTCCTCTGGCACAAACGAATGAGGATATGGCTAAAGATTATTCGGATCTGAAATACCTTGGGCTTCTTGGATTAATATCATTGGTGGCACTGGCAGCGATTAGGACCAGGCCTACTGCTAAGCCTGGTGCTACAACAACAACAACAGCAGCGCCTCTGCAATGTCCGCCTAATTTTCCAGTTCCTTATTGCTGCGGTAAGCAAAGTATCAACGATCAGCGAATTGTATGCGAATTGTTCTCCTGTGCTACAGGTTTCGATCCAGTGGAGGATTGTCCGTCAGGATGCACGGGTGTCTTTTATGACAATTATCCTACTTCGTGCACCGAGGACGTCTTTGGCCCAAATACGCCTGGTGCAACAAACCCAGTTTGTTGTAATGTAGTTCCATGACAATTGGTCTCGTTGCAATATTAGACGCCTACAACAAACTGGAATGATCATGAATCATCGATTTACATGACATATTCATGATCTGGCTGATTGTGAAGCAGTTTTGATGTGGTGCTATATCCGATGATTTTGAAGATGTTGACCATGGTATCGGTTTTCTTTCATAGTGTCGATATCGTGAAAAATGACAGAACGCGTTCACGGCTACCCTTAAGAACAAGAAGGGTTGTGCTCCCTCTGGATTGCGGAAATTGATGATTAGAAATGTGATAGAAGTGATCAAATTTGCGCCAAGGGAGGGTACGCCATACATGCGGTGCATGTACATGTAATCGATCAGCGTAGCTGATTATCCAATTTGACAATGTGCTTCGAGTTGCATGGTCAACGAGTTGGTCAATCAAGGTCAACTTCACCTATGAAAAAGTCACCATGTTTTGAACGCAGGTGCATAGCCAGAACTCTTGCCTGGAGGAGGCTAGTCTAAATGTACTGTACGTACGAGGCGAGGCTAGAAATGACAAATTCTCCATGTGAGCACACAATCACAATGAAAAGGGCGGGCATTGCTTACATTTTGAAGCGTAGACAAAATTTAGTCCACTTTTAGATAAATGCGTATTTTAATACGAAAACACAGGATTTGGCATTAAAAATGATTAGGAATGATCCATTATCAATTATCATCAGTATCGTAATGAGGCTTCTGCGTATCTTGTTGTCATATTTTACATAAGTGGTTTTTAGTAAAAACTGTAAAAACCAGTGCTCACTTTGGGGTATTATTGATCAGATTACTTGCAAAACTTGACCACAATGTGCCCCTTGAAAAAATCCTGGATCTGCCCTAGGACAAGCATCCAAAGGTAGAAGTATAACTGCAAAATGGAGAAGAACGGTTCTCTTTTCAATCGGCACCTACTTGCTAATCCTGCAGACGCAAATACTTGTCCCAGATTGGGTATAATTTCGGCTCGCATTTCATTGCCTGAATAAGAAATCGATGCCACTTTTCATGGAATACTGTAACCGCTCATATAGGGCGTTTGAGACGCTAATCGAATCAGCTTCTCTCCCCAAACCTGATTCCAAATCAAAAATGCAAATCACCAACGGCTACAAGTTCTAGAAAATTCAGAAGCTTCTTAGCTATTCAGGCTTCAGTCACGCTCCTTCTCAATATGCTCGACCAAGCAAGGCCTGCCATGGATACCGGTTTTAGTGAAGCGAAAACTGAATACAGATCTTGAATGCTATTGTCTAGAATTTCGGATTGACGTCATTATTTCTGCTTGGCATTTTGGGTCGTGGGCTAGTTCTATTGTTTGTAGCCCATAGATTGATGGTACTGTTGATATATTGCTAGGCAATGTCTTGACTTCGATCCTAGCTTAGGAATTTTCTCAAAGTAAGACGTGACAGGATTTTGTTCTTTTCAGTCGTCCGATTTGGAATACAGGAATCATGGATTGGCGAAGGAGATTATTGGTTCTGATACTAATTACATCGACAGCAACCGCGACTCCCCCGCCATGTCCGCAAGGCATGGTATATTCAGCTAGAAAATCATCGTGTGTCTGCCTGCCGGGTACCACCTGCCCACCGACTTCCATATCTCCTCCCATGACCGATGTGTTTTCTTCGCTAATGCCAACGGGTTCGACAACGACCAAAACCACAACCATTACTAGCATTCCAACCACGATCGTAAGCACAACAATGGAGTCCTCATCAACTACTCCAATATCAAGTGCCAGTCCAACAACCGCGACGATGTCCTCCACTGATCAAACCGCGACCACAGAAATATCCAGCAGCTCCACGATGTCAATTCCATCTGTAGATTCGAGTACAGTTCCAGAAACAACGCAAATGTCATCGTCGGCCAGCTCATCATCTGAAAGCATAACTATTGGTCAACAATCATCAGCAATCACAACTGCATCCAGCCCTGGACCTTCTACAACAAGGCCTGTGACATCGACGTCTACCCCAGCCACAGTGGCCAGTGTCAGCCCATCCGGATCCAGCATCCAAGCACCTGAACCTCCATCACCGACCACCAGTTCAATAGAAAGCTCGACAATTGAATCTAGCCTACCCAGCGTCCCTGCATCATCGTCAACATTGGCATCGCAGTCAATTGTACCAACGGCCACGTCTGAGCCTATAACGCCTGAATTGGTCACATCGACAGTTGCTGGCACAAGCTCATTGTTCACAGAAGAAGCATCGAGCAGCACGCCATCGTCCACCTCGTCTATGGAAGCAACCGCAACCCCTGGTTCCGGATCCGTTGAATCAACAACAGGCAGTAAGACCATATTGGAAGCTATTACCATGGAACGTTCAACAGAAGCAAGCAGCATTAGCTTGAATGGCGCTGGATCGTCTGCGACCAGTACTAGCATTGCGACCACAATTTCGGAAGGTTTGGCCATTGAAACGACTGCCCAAAGCGCAATCGGATCTCAAAGGCCATTGACCACGACGGTAGCAATCCCCACCACGGACAGCTACACCAAAGCATTGACCAGCGCTAGCACAACTAGCGATCAGTCATCTGTAATCAGTACTGGCCTTGCGACCACCGGTTTGGCAAATTCTGCCATTGAGACAACCGGCCAAAGCACAACAGAAACTCAAAGTCAAATGACCACGACGGTGGCGTCCATTACCATGAAAAGTTCAACCAAAGCAATGACCAGTGTTGGCGATGAATCGTCTGTGGCCAGCATGAGAATTTTGACCGTTGATTCGAAAAGTGCAAGCATCGAGACCACAGGCCAAAGTATAACCGAAATTTCAGTGGCCACAAGTCCAGTAACCACAACGATGGCTGTAGGAACGGTTCAGAATTCAATGCCCACTGCTACAACCAACAGAATTCACACAGGTGGTAAGTAAAATCTTTCTTGACCAAAGTTTAATCATGGCATGATCAAATGCTGAGATTTGCCTGCATATAAATGCAACTTCCCTGAAAATGTCTGGATCCTTGAAATTTACAATACTGGCATATCAGTTATGGTGATGCGATGTTATTCAACAAATCATTCCATTTTCAGTGACCAAAACGACAAGGGCAAGCACCACTGGCATCAATGTCCAATCAACATCGAATGGAGAAATAACCACCATGGAATCATCATCTACAGAAATTTCCAGTGCCCAATCAACGCCGATGCCTGAAGAATCACCGACGTTGCAATCCACTTTGGCAAAGGAATCCTCAGTTATGTCCACAGCAATGGTTGATTCCAGCAAACAATTTACCAGTGTTAGCACGATTGGCGCTGAATCATCTGTGGCCAGCACAGGCCTTGCGACCGTCGATTCAAAAAGTTCAACCATTGAAATCATAAGCCAAAGCATAACCGAAATGACCACAAGTCCAGTGACCAAAACGACGGTGGTGACAACGGTTCAAAGTACACTACCCTCTGTTACCACCAGTAGAACTCGTACAGGTGGTAAGTAAAATCTTTCCATTGATCCACGTTAAAATTTGGTCTGATCAAATGCTATTCATGAACACATGTTGTCTAAAAAATGTCAGGAATGGGACAGGGCATGCATAGTTCGCATAATATACAATAATGCCATACCAGAAGCGATGTGATTTTAGATCAATAATCATTCAACTTTCAGTGACCAAAAGAACACAAGCTAGCACCACTGACATCCGTGTCCAATCAACATCGAATGCAGACACGACCACAATGGAATCAGCATCCACAGAAATTACCATTGTGCAATCAACATCGCCGCCTACAGAATCATCGACGATGCAATCTATTTTGGCAATGGAATCATCGGTTATGTCCACAGCAGCGGTGAAAGGGACCAATATCGAGCTGATTTCGTCAACACCATTAGCCAATACTGAAGAAGTCACTACCAGTTCATTGATCCAAGAAATAACGAGTGATATGAAATCAGTGGAATCGAGTGTGGCCAACGACAAGACCAGCGCCACTATTGCTGAAGTGACCACTGCAATGTTGGTCACAAGCACAATTGGAACCAGTTCAGGTGGTGATACCACTGCGTCGGAAAGCAATGGAGTGACCACAGTATCCACGGATGAATTGACAGCAGAAGAAAATTATTCAGTGAAAGAATCCTCCTTGGACAGCGTTGAGTCCACAATCACACAGGCCTCTGAAACCAGCTCCTTGCCAGAAACCACCATTTCGGATGAATCGATGACATCAATTGTGTCAACTACCGAATTCGTACCACCATCAATGGAAGCTACAACCGCGATTGCTGAACCTACCGAATTGAGTTTGATAGCCAGTACAACGGATCAAGAAATTGCCATAGATTTTGGTCAAACCTCGGCCCTTGATTCAAAACCCACAAGTGCTCTGATGGCTGAATCGACATCAACCGAAATCGATTCAGAAATGCCCACACGCATCGAATCCAGTTTTGAATCGACCACCACAGCCGAAACCACAAGTGTGGCAGTGTCAATTATTCCAAGCTCCGCAAATCCACAGGAAGCGACCACTGATGCCAAGATTGTGCGTCGATTTCGCATAAAGAAGCCAATGACCACGGTCCTTGAGGAATCCAGCCAAACGACTGAACTGGTTACAACAGCTGCGATTGAATATTCGTCAATTGCATCCAATGAACAAACGGATACATCGGTTGCAACTATTGAAGACCAAAGCAGCCCAGCAGTTGATGAGGCAGGGGATGAAAATCAGCCAAAAAGCACTGAAATGACCTCGACAGAGGCCCCAATTTCAACCACGCCATCGGAAACGGAATGGACCAGTGTAAGGAACGCAATTTCCACAATTGAAATCGGAAATTCCTCATATGTCGCCATAGAAACAGCGGAAACGTCGCTTGCATTAACCATTGCCCAAGACCAACGCACAGGATCAGAAAATTCAGGCAACAGCGAAAATCTGCCAATGGTCAATGCCGTAGAATCCGGCTTATCATCAGGCTCTGAAAGCACAGATGGCTTCAGTGACGACTATAGCACAGTTGAGGCTCCTTTGGCCGACGCACAGATGGCCCCAAAGCCAATCAATGAAATTCAAACGACGAAAGTAGAAATGGCTCAAGAGCCAGAACAATCGAAATCATTGGTAGCCACACCTCCTACGTCAGTGGCGAGCTCAGGTACAAAATTATTTTTAACATCTTGGCTATGCAACACAATGATTTATTTTAGCAAGCATCATCGAAGAAACAGAATCAGCCGCCAGGAAAATCGATTTTCCAATTGCGACACTATCGACCGATGCCATCTCCTCCTATGCCTATGATCAAAATGATCTTTCATCCGCACCGAACCGAGAGCCTCAATCATTGATAGAAAGCTCGCCTATACCAGATCAACGTCCGGGTAATGAGCCAGAATTCGCAGATAATCAAAAGGAGTCAATTGATCATGCAACCGTAAGCACATCAATGCAAACGGACACAGAATCGACCCCGAAATCAGCCACGGAAATTGAATCATCATCAGCGTCGTCCCTGGTCATTTTAGGTAAGAACTATTATGATAGCCAATTTTATGGATCGACCAAAATCGAAAACCTTGGACAACCTAAAATTTCTGACCCCCCCCCCCCAATTTTTATGATTGCATATGATCAGGCATGTATGTCATGAGAACGAGCAATTTCTATATATTTTTTTGGTTGGAAGTCCCTGGTTCGATAGCCATGGAAAATACAAGAATTTTGAAAATGACCTTTTTGATAACAAAATCCGAAAATCCAAGTTTTCATGCGTGATCGAAGTCAAATGCCTAATCACAATTTGAAAATCGATCATTTTTGATCTGGTCACTAACTTTTTGTGATACAAAAATTGGTATGACCATTTGGAAATGAGTCCAATCAGCCATGCAAGCATAATTGAACATCCTTATCCATATTATCGATTTGTCCCACCAAGATAAGACATAAAAATTTATCCGAGCTCGATGCCCATCGATTGATGCCTGCCATGAAACCAGGGGGTTAGGAAAATCAATTTGTCCATGGGCTGGTCGATCGTTAGAAAAAGCCTACGTATTTCACTATTCAGCTATGCATACATTGTGATTTATTATAGAAGAAAATGTGATCACGCCAAATATGATCGAGCTGACAGCCGAAAGATACGTTGGTCAAAAGCATGACTTTCGTTGCAAAGGAAAACTGTGTTTCGGTGAAACGTCGGAATCGTGCGATCATTCCGGTGACGAGTGCCTTTGCAAGAAAGGCTGGTACGGATTCGGATGCATGTTGAAGATCAATTACTGCACCATTAAACCATGCCGATTTGGTCGATGCGAAAATTTGGAAACCGATTATAAATGCACGTGCTCAAGCGGTTTTCAAGGCAGAAATTGTGACGAGGCATATGGAATGCCCTCGGAACCGTGGCCGCTTTACAACGAAGTAGTTCAGGCGATTGGATGCACACCAGTCATCGTGGTTAGTGGAGTCGTAGCCATATTCTACGTCGTCTCGCGAGATCGTACGCCTGAAGGGGTCTTAAAAATTCACACGTCTATGGCCCTGTTGATCACGCACATCTTGATCATGATCATAAGAACACCAGCCATGATGGGTGCCAGTGAAACAGTATGCACGATCGGATGGGTGGCCATACTGTATTTTAAACTGGTCCACTCCAGTCTGAAATTATCGCAAAGTGGCCATGTTATGGCTATCATGACGGGTAGTATTCGACGAGGTTGGCTATGGCCGAGCTTAGGCCAATATCCATTCACAATCACCAGCTGGATTGTGCCAGGTGTAATTTGCGGTGTAATGGCACTTTTTCATCCGGCTAGCAAATTGGTGACAAGCTTTACGTGCATAGGTATGTATAAAATAGCATTGTGAGAAATGCAATGTGATTCAGTCACACACCCTCATTTTCCAGGCAGACAGATACAGGGTAGGAGGCCATGCTAATGTTATCAAGGCTACAGAACCAATGGAATTTTTATGAGTGACTTCCTCATACTATTCACCAATTTTTAGAATCGAGGTGTCATTTGAAAAAATTGGGAGCAAAATCACCTGCTTTTGACGCTTATTAATTTCTTTTGTCTTCATTCCTCCCCGTTCTGGAGATATGGAGATCCATATTTATCCATTTTTCCAAATATGATTTTTGAGTGCATCAGTAGGTATCGAAACACATCAGAAACGCTGACCACGTACCAAATTCTTGTTACCTTTCCGCATCATAGCTCGCACTGAAAATGATTGCGCAATAATGAACAAACGCAAGGTATAAAATGTACTGCAGTGAATAAAGTATACCCAGCAGAGCATGTCATTTGAAAAATATTTGAAATCCATGTAAAACTTTGCAATACCCAATTTTAGGAAATTGGGCTGATCCGTCAATGGCGTGGGCATTATGGCTCGTCCCAATAGACACATTAGCCATTGCCTGGTACAGCACCGCTGGACGTAAAAGCCATTGGCAGCAAAGGTGCACGGGATCGGATGTTGATCACGATCAGTTGGCTATTGCCAAAGTGGGGCAGGTTGGAGGTGGATGGATCGTCGTGGCGTCCGAATTCGGATTCGTATTCACATCCGTTGCTACCTATACGGGCAATCCAACGTGGTATACAGCAGCACTCGTCTGCCACATTGCCCTTAGTATCATTATGGCCAACGTTTACATAATCGGAAATGAAAAAGTGTGGCGGATGGTCCACAAAGTCGCCACGAGGCTCACACGCCGTTTTTACCCAAAGAAGGAGACTTCCATCGAAATATTTGAAATGGAGACCATTGAATAATGTTGATGTATGTATTAGATTTTTACTTGCACGCGAATGATTGCAGATTAGGATCATCCTTTGGGAATACCAAGTCCACAGAAATGACAATGAGATCATGCGTAATGATCAATGTGAAGATATTTTACGATTCTTATTTATGGATTTAGCGATTTCTGTTCTTGAGTACACACACCATTGCCATGTGCCATTTCGTTGAAGTGACCCTGCTTGCACTTGAGCATTGTAATTGACGTACTATTGCAAATGACAATATATCGATTGTATTTGGAGTCTGCAAGAATGAAAAGGCACTATATTATTGAGCTTGTAAAGGAATTGCTGTTTCAATGTACTGGGTGACCTGAAATGCTAAACAGGCAAATAGGATCGCTGTATGACAGCCAATTCATTATTGCCCAGATTTACATTTTGAGCTAACTGACGTGAATAAGCTCTACATATGAGATTATGCCTATCTTGTTCTAGACTTCACAAATACCGCATATTCGTAATAAGATTTTGGAAGGTTTCTATTCAATCCCAAAAGCGATAGAATCGTTTTCTCAAGCAAACCAGTTTGCACATTCGACTCAATGAGCAAAATGCATCAAGTGTATCGTCATAAATTGCTCACATCGATGACATCAGTAGTGGTGTAGACCCTATGGCCGACCGGTTTCTAGTGGTCAAGGGGTCGTCAACCGGTCTCAAATGGACACTGGT
>JAQIWJ010001654.1:0-10176 GCA_034695185.1 Discolaimus major
TAGCACGTGTGCTCATTCAGTTTTGTCATAAGCATTATTTGAATGGGGGGATCAGGTTATGGCGGTTCAGGTTTAGTTTAGGCATTTGAAAGCTTACTGGCTTGGCTGGCTTGTTGACATCGAAGCCTGCCTTGATGCCAAATTACAGTCACCTTGGGAAAGTATGCTGTGTGATAGAGTCTGAGATGCTGAATCTGAAAATCGCATTCTTAACGGCGACGTTTGCCTGATTAGCTGGGAATTGACCATCAAAGTGGACATCTGGCCAAACCCAACTGATCTGAAAAACGCATGAAATGAAAGCCTAATGTTTTCTGACGTCAAACCTGTGCATAAATTTGGCAAGTGTTGTCTGCTTGACTGGAAACTGGTCATTGTCCATTCAAATTACATGTTTTTGGCCATTTACTGGTCAGCAGTTACATGTAGCTTAAACAACTAAGCACGATTCGATTTCAGAGAATCATGCTCTTTGATTTGAGCCCCCTCTTGAGCAGTTTGGCTGCAATTTCTGTGTCAACTTCACTGGTCGCTGAGGCAAATGTAGCCCAAATAAACCTCATTTTCTTGCTCAGCATAAGATGCCCTTTCGAATGAGCATTGTTTCAGGAAGCTTGGAATATGACATCAAAACAGTAGTTTCCCTTGTGAGGACCAGGTTTATAAACTGCAGGTGCAGGAGATGTTGTGGATACCTAATAAAAGGTCAGCTAAACCCTGGGAAAAGTTGCATTCAAAAAACAAATAAGATTTTCATCTTGTGTAAATCTTTCAAACTTGCCTATTGAAAGATATCTGCTCATCAATTCAACCTATGACTATTTTCATGCGTCATCAAAAAAGAGAGATTTATATTATGTGCTGATTTTACGTTTTCTATGACTAACAATGCACAAGCTTACTCCTGCCTGGTACTGGCTCATAAAAATGTGGTTTGAATGCTTTGGCTTAACAGAAATGCCAGTTAAAAGCCAGGGGAAGCTGTTTCTTCGCAAGAAATATCATCAGAGCTTTCCGCCAAGGTACACGTAAGATTTCTAGCTTGAATAATTCAGCGTACAAAGTTGCTCAAACTTTTTCATCAGACATGCGTATTTTGGCTCTGTTTATGGTGTTTCTCATGATTGCATGCACAACGAATGGTAAGAAAAATGAAAATGGCTGCTTGTTGGCCTTGCCAAATTGCATTTCAGTAGCCAGTGGTATAACGTGCAATATGTGTCAGACTAATGACCATAAATTGCACTTATTGTTCCTGCGGAAGCGATATTTGTTTTACGATGAAGTGCAATGCTACTCTCAGTCTTTTCATATCACGGAACTGTAAAAAACACGAAAACAGGAGTCCTACCTTATCCTGTGGTGAAAAACTATTGCCCAAACAACTGTCAATGGCTTCAATTGGGCAGCATTGTGATTGAAACGTGCGAATACTGTTACTTCAAAGCCAATCATTGCAATCATGGAAATACAGTTGCATTATCATCTGACATGATTATATTCAGTATCGCTATTGGCATGCTTGTTTTCTGCAATATGTGATTCAAAAGGTATCTGGCCAATGATTACACCTGTAACATCTGATGACATCACCAGAATGTCTGGTATTGAGACCAGCAATCTATTGTCTGTTCACTGAGAGTTTGGACGTCGTCAAAAATCGAACCTTGTCATTTTCGGGAGGGGGACAGGCGAGCAATGCAATGGCCCCATGTGGTGACCAGATACCTCCCTGGGTTGAGCCGAGGCGAGCCCATGTACATTGAGAACAATAGAGGGCACGACGTTGACAAGGTCTCAAAACTGAAGAAGTCCAAACTCTGGCTGAACAACTAATAGTTCTGGTTTCAAGGAGGAGTCGCCAGTAATGTGAAGGACTGAAATTTCAATGTTTGATGAGAACTTGGTATTTTGATAGCATAGTAAGCTAACAGAAGAGAATGTGCTGTTTGGTTACTCGTGTAGCCAGTTTTCGAATAGCTGGGTTGAAGTAAAGCTGAGTCCTTGTTTGTTTGATATACATCTGCTCCAATTTCCAGAAAGAGTGCTCAAGGGAACAACGACACCAATTACGCACAAACTTTATACCGACAGGGAGAATCGAACCCTGGGAGCAGAGAGCAAGAGTGCTAACCGCTACACTAGAAAAATATTGTATTGGAATATACCCGCAGAAACTGCACTACATAAAGCTATGATCACTGTACATGTTGTTATTATGGTAATAAATAAACTATGATTATCCAGCAATTTTTATTACTCGATCAGATGGATTTGATTGATAATATGCGTGTTATTAGCTAATCATGTGCAATTCCATCACAAATCTGTGATGACTGCCAATTGTACGTTCCTTCTAAATATACTGACCGCCATGGAAAAACTCAAGGAAGAGGTGGCGAAGTTGATAAAACTCATTGGGTGTGCAGAAGATGCAACGAAACTTGTACGCCCTTGTCCGTAAACGTTAGAATGATCAGAAGTATCAATGGATGATAAGGGTTTTCCATGAATTGGTACGTAATTTTCTGTATCCAAGCAAATGTTTTCATGTTCTTGATTGTTTTTATAACGTACGTACTTACATTCACACGTATTTTACAATACAGTACTGGCAACTTGACCATGAGTAAATAAACTCATGTGACCATTTTGCCTAGTAGGTAGACATGTTTTTGTAAACACATCATCGTTGTCCTTGGCTTTTGACTCTACAAAGGCCCTCCTGTTTCGTGTGGCAGAAAGTGGATGAAAGTTTGGTTTTCGCAATCAATGCGAGCTCACTCAGTG
The DNA here is from genome assembly GCA_034695185.1 of Discolaimus major. Taxonomy (NCBI): domain Eukaryota; kingdom Metazoa; phylum Nematoda; class Enoplea; order Dorylaimida; family Qudsianematidae; genus Discolaimus; species Discolaimus major. The sequence goes on from JAQIWJ010001654.1 coordinate 2,791, forward strand.
GCATAATAATTTATCATTGTAAGTGATTTTCCTGTTCATGTGTTTTATCATTCTCGAACCAGCCCTCTGCACGTATTTGCCGTTTTTGAAGACTTACTGGCTTTAGCAAAAATGTCAGATAACATGGGGAAAAATGCACCTCAATTCATCCTATGCGTTTTTTCATGAATCACCAAATTCCAGATATCACCTTTAAGCTGAGTTTACTTTTATTGTTTTGACTAACATGCAAAACCTAACTGGCTCTTAGAAATGTGGCTATGTTTTGGCTTAACAAAATGCCAGCTCAAACCCTGGGGAAACTTTTCCTTCCCATCAAATCCCATCAGTACCACTGACTGTTCTAATGCACAAAGATTCTTATTAGTTTTTTGTGGTACAAACTCGTTTAACTGAAGATCAAAATATGCATACGTTGATTTCATTGATTGTAATTCTGGTGATCACCAGCCCATTGAAAGGTATGAGAATCTGCCTTTGAGCTTATTGACTTCCGACAAAATTGTGTTTCAGTAGCCAATGCGATTACATGCAATTCGTGACAAACGAACGAGCGGGATTGCAATTTTGGCTCATGCGAAGGCGATATATGCGCAACTATGAAGTGTAATACAACTCTGGGTAAGAAGCAATTCAAATCACTGAATTGGTACAAATCTGAAAAATTCAGGGGTCCAACTCTATCACGCGGTTACGAAATATTGCGAGAACGATGGGCAATGGCTTTCAGAAGGTTGCACAGTGGTTAAGCCTTGCGAAATATGCTATTGCAAATCCAGCCATTGCAATAATGCGAAATCTGTTTCTTTACCATCTGGCGTAATTATGTTCGGTTTGGCTATGGTGGTCATGCCTTATTTTCTGGGGAATGTAATTTACCAAAGATCACATCGGCATCCGTGATCAATGAATATGTTACTATTTATGATTATCAAAATCAATCAGCTATGATTACCTGTGCAGCCATGCCTGAAATCTTTATATACTTATATTATTCATTCATAGTGTTTGTTGCTACCATTAGCAGCTCCATCACAAATTCGGCATCTTATGATTCTGCTGACTGATCAGGAACTGTGGCTTCTTCATACCATGCATTATTTCTTAATAATTTATAATCACATGAACATTTATGTGAAATCCTAGAAATATAACCTTGATTTCTTGCATTCCCAACCATTGCAAGAGTTCTTATCATTTCCCTTATCATCGTTGTTAATGGGGCTATAATAATAAGCTAAATCTTCATCCGCCTTCACATCGAACACGGCCGACATTCGAGGCGGTTGTTCAGGGATCACTGCGGATAGATTTGTATGTGGAAATTGAATCTTAGTTTGACCGAACAATTGATCGGGGACGAATCGTGGCGCTTGGACGTTCGGTTGCTCAGCTAAGGACATGGCCACGTTTATATGACGTTCGATCAAATAATTCAATTCCACATCATCATCATACTCGCCGAATGGTCTCATCATATGAAGAATTTCAAAATAGCTACGTACGGGAATAGGGTCTCGAATTCATCACCCAACGTTTGGCGACCCAAAAGTGACAGAACAAAGTATCCATACAACCCAACTCCGGTGGCTTGAGTGATTACTAATGGTATGCTTATCCAATCGTGCATGAAAACCGATCTCAAACCGGCCCGATATTCATTCAGAGATTTATAAATCGATGTCGCCGATGTCGGCGAGATCAAATTCTGTCCAACACCGACCAATGGGACGATCAGATTTTGAGCCCATTGCAGTGGCAATTGCCAACGTAAATTCGAGCATGGGCAGGTGGCCATCATCTCGTGCTCTTCAGATGTCATTAGACCAGCTTCTGCTCTGAAAATTTAAACATACTCATTTAAAAATCATAATTTAATATCATACAGATGTTTAATTGTTGGAAACCGTTTTCGAATCTGGGTCGATACTCCGCTGAGTGCGATCACTTGAGTAAGGATCAAATATCTGGCGATCATATGTCGACGTAGTCGCAGATTTTCCACTGTATCGCCTTTGGTCAAGTAAGCATTGACCAAACTCATGCTCTCGTCTGGCCAAGGTAAACTTTGTACTTGATTCCACCAACGTGTTATGACTTGGGTGACGTAAAATGCTAGCATGAATGCTGCAAAATATGGGTGGATTGGTATCGATTTCTCATAAGTGAATTTGTAAAGGAAGGGATCCAGGCTTTATTGGAATATTGATTTTCCATGATTGGGTTCAAAACAGGAACCTCCGGTCTGCTATGGTAACTACTCTCCAATTCAGGTACCAGGCAGTTCAAAATTGCAATAAAGAAATCCTCACCAACTCACCGATTGGCATCTCATTCGTAGCGGACTGGAATTTCTTGACTCTTTTTATTGTGTCCCTTTGTGAATCTTCCACAAAGCCTTTGTCAATCCATAGTACAAAACTAACCAGACGAAGATTTCTCTCCATATGGCTTTCCAAACGCTGCCTTTCCAATGGCGCAATAATTGCCAAATTGTGCCCGTATACGAGACTGTCATTGCGCAAACAGAAAGTTGGCTTGACGGCTGAGAAATAATTTCGACAGGAGCTTCTTTCCGAAATGCCTATTAGCAGGTGCGCTAATGAATTGTGTGATAAAATGGCATGTTTCGAGGCAGCTGATGCTTTAGGAATATTTTCTTGAATAGCATGCGGTAAATATTTTCGTGGAAAACGGCCAACGTCGAAAACCGCGAAATTTATTACCCGCGAATAATTTCCGTTTTTACAGTATTACATATCCCAAGAGACGGACGGCGTGGATATAGGGGGAAATTTACTCTCTGATGTGAGATACACCGATATGAAACATTGATATAAAGCACTAAATACGAGTAATGATACATAAATGAACACTTTATATATGGTACCCAAGATCATAAGCTCAAATATAGAATCATTTTTGTATCATCATTTGAAAATAAACTACCCAATATAATGTGAGGCTAGTATTAGTCCAAATAAACTTAGTAAGCTCGCAAACCTTCTCCAGGTTCGCAACACAATGTCCATATCAGTTCCTACCCACGCTGTACCTTGTGGAAACTTTGTGGGTATGTTTTACACATCCACAAAAACATATCCACAAAGTTTCCACACGGTACAGCGTGGGTTCCTACTAGTAAAGCTCAGCCACAAGGTGTGTACAAAAATCACAACTTTGACGAGCTGTAACTTCGGTTCTATTTAACCGATTTCAATGAAACTTTACAAGCAAAAAGGTAACACTAGCCTCTATAATCACACCAATTTTCATTAGATTTGGTTAAGCCGTTCTTAAGATCCAGCTATCATCTTTTGTTGGTAAAGAGAAGTGCTAGAAGATGAAGTAACAAGGGGTTCAGCATAACTCAAGAATGGTAAAAGATACCGCAGAGCTTTCCAGAAAGCTCATGACACAGAGGCGTGCCCTTTCTAAGGTCAAATTTTAAAAATCGGAAGTTTTAAAATTTCATAATCCTCATTTGAACTCCCGCCAAATGACCAATAGACAATGCATTGACCAGTAAATTGGACACTAGCCAAACGGTTGGCAGCAGGGGGTGGCCTGCATTTTTCGCAAGAGAAACTCCCTACGATGGATGGATATGGATACGAAAAACTTATGAAATTAACATGAAAAAACTTATGAAATAAGAAAAAACCGAGTAAAGCTCAGCTGCTGGGATGAGTTTTACTTGCCGGATATGTCACCAAAGATCTGCTTTTACATAGATAGAAGTCCTATTTTCTAAACGCATGAATGATGGATTCTCAGGCAACTTGCTCATGACAGTGCCAATAAATTTTATTTTGAACACTTCCGCAGGCGGAGATTATGCCAAAGGTGGAACCAAATAAATTGACAAAAGTACTGTACACAAAAAGATTTCAGCAGTGTTCATTGTGAATCAAATCCTGATGACATCCGCCAAGTAATGCTCATCCCAGCAGCTGAGCTTTACTAGGCTTTTTCTTATTTCATAAGTTTTTTCATGTTAATCCAGGGTTAGAATCTAGGCATCCAGGTATGATACAATTTGGAAATGTGTATGCTTTCATTCAAAGTAGGTCAACGCATGAACATCAAATGATCGTCAAAGTGTACCCAACCATTGACGTCAATGTAGAAACCCAAAATAGCAGAAACGTTCATATTTATGATCACATTTACATTCCACTTGGGACTTCTATTCCTGTGCACATGCTTGTGACAGCCACGTCGTTATGTCACTGAAATGAGAATACCATGCGAATGGTTCGTTCTATTTCTGACTAGCTTCAAACGTGGCTCGGTCCATTCTAAATTAGTTGAAATGGAGTAGGCTACTATAATGTGTATCAGCAAATAGCTCATATAATTACACGATTTAGGGCAACACATTATCGTTATGCTATTCTAGGTTGGAATTTTCAACCAAGTTACACATAAAACATGTTCAGAACAACATCAGGCTTAGCCAATTTCTATATGAATAATATTAGCCTGCCTGGCTCCACTTATGCTTCAAATAGCATCACCTGTAAGCATTTCAGATATATTCATCGTGTGCCAGAAACCCTATTTTGATAACAGCAGTTTATCATTTTCCATCCCATTTGGCACTGGCTGGTGAACAGGAGTCAAGCTGATTTGAATCAGTATTTATATGCTAGGATATCTTGTGTGGATCATCGTTCCAACTGAAGTTCATAGTGGGTCGATTATTACATTATTTCTATAGATACGGTAAGGCACTTTTGTAATTTTCTTAGATTATATAGCAATGGTGTTTGTACAGACCGCTCTAAGCTGGGTTTCGTTCGAATTAACATTCATTCAGAAAAATGAAGACAATGTTGATGATATTCTTGTTGCTGACTATTCTTGGAACATTGGTAGCAGGCGAAGATGCACTACCAGCAATGGAGCGACAAAAACGCCGAAGTAAGCAATGATGTCATGTACATGCATGACTAACTACATTTGCAAAGGATAGCACAATTGCTTAGGACCAGTTACAGTAATAAGACTACAGTAACATGGTTAAAATCCCTCAACACTCGGTGTCACCACTGACTTCTCTCTCCTTGTCAGCACCAATCAAAACTTCAACCTCAACAATTCAAAAATGTAGCTCTGCCCAAGCAACAATCAAAAAATTTGTGGGCTTGGCTTGAGATGAACTCGGCCTCTGTCAATCAAAGGATTTTGTTTGAATAATTTGAAAATAACTGCCTTCAAACGAGAGTCATGAATCTACTCAGAAATGTTTATTTGCAGTCATACCTAATGTGAATGAGAACAACTGCTATCGGGATTGCCGTGGGGCAGGGAGCACTGGCCTGTGGGACTGCGATGACAATGGACGTTGTGAATGTATTTGCGATTAATGATCATATTTATCAATGATATGAAAAGAGGATTGTTTGCATTTTTTGCGAACACCGCTTTACATGACTGTCATAACTCATTATATTGTTTTTTTACTGTCCAAACAAGCAATCAACAATACAATGGTACAACAAGCACTTGCATTACATCTCATCTATCACTAAATCATCACTTTTCGCTTGCACTTGCTGCAAAGGATCGACTTTCTTAAACTTAAAACTTGTTAAAATAATACCAAAAATTGCAACAGCAATCGTTATCAAATCTTTAACACTGAACCCGTGAAAGAGGCTGAGCACACCGCCGATTTGAGATAAGAACTCCGCAAATGTATACTTGTTGATTTTTTCGTATTCCAAAAAGGCGGAACGCCTCAGAAACAGTGAAAAATCAAACTGAATTTCCTCTTGCTCTATCCGAACATTGTCGTGGGTGACCATGAAATTGAACATTGTCGTCTCGCATAACTCTGAACAGTCTTGCATGCACTGATCAAGCTCACTGTCGCTGATCTCTCCGTCGCATTTCGCATACTCTTGACCCATGCAGTACTTCCCCATTTTCTTCTCGTTTAGGCTAAGACCTTGCCGGAAAGTAAACGGCGTACAACGACACTTTTTGATTACCAAACGTTTGGTGCACTTCGTAGTGCACAATTCTGTGCTAGTATCCTAAACAAAAAACCAATCTGTAGGAAGCGAGAAACTTTATGATTTTAGCATTTCGCAATTTTACGCTTCTCTCTCTGCTCATGTTAGGAAGGTTCTCCTTGCATATTTTTTCGATGTTAGGTTCTGCCATTCGACTTGCTTTCTAAACTGGTTCTCCTGGTTTTCACCTCCTCATTGAGTGCGAATGCAACCTCTTTTTTGTCTACACCTCATCAGACTGGAGCATGTACACCGGTGACAACAAAGACCAAACCCAGCTAACCAGAAATACTGCCCGAAATTTGCAATCGCAGCCAATCTTATTTTAAATTGCGGCGTACAATGTGCTGAATAATAATCTATGCTGTTTATGTGCCATGCCCCATGGGTGACCAGTAAATGGCCCATGATATCAAGAAATGATGGCTGGATTCCTTTGTGTAAATGCTGCATGTGTAATGTACCCATTTGTTGTGTGGCTTGCTTCAGTGCCCAGAAAATACGCATGTTATTTGGCGTCTATTTTTACTCATTTTCCCACTGTGCAATCAGTGAGGGCTGAAAAATACTTTGAGTCAGGCACTAAATATTGGAACGTCATTTGCCTGTATTTATGAAGCTTACGTTTTTGGTCATTTATGGGTCACTTAGTGCTGTTGCCACAAGACCTTCTGCACCGTGTGCCCAATATACTGGCCAATCTTTGTCAACAGATTCCACGGATTTTGTGATTGACAGCTTTGGAGGATTCCTCTCAAGTCAGACCAAACACACTCGAAAGAGCATTCTTGAAAGGCTTGCATTAATTGAACTGGGAATTTGCATAAATATCATCATCAAGCGTTTGCATAAACTTCAGCACTCCAAACCCTTTGATAGCCGATTTTTGAAACTCACAATAATTCAGTACTTACTCTGATGCATTTCCTATTGGTACGTTGATCACGAATTCTCAAATATGGCTGATACGTAATTTTGAACGTGTATTTTCGACCGTTCTGAATGCGCATGTGATCGATTCCGTAAATGGGCTCTACAGCTTCGTCGATCATACTAAAATACTGGGTGGCTGCGTCCGAATAAATTTTTAGAAAGCTTGTTTCATTTCTCTTTTGCGATATGTAGTAATTGGATTCGTTATTGAACCATATTTTAAATCGATCTGCAGGTGACAATTCTAATTGTGGTGATGGAATCCAGTACCCACTGGCATCGATCACTGTGTGCACGCTGTTGTGTATTAGGAATGCTTTTCTCAATCTCAAAGCAAAACCCCAGGTTCTACCGGCAGAAATTTACTTCGCCTCCTTTTCATTCGAGTCCAATTCAACATCTGGCCTCAAAGCGGCCAACATTTCATAAT
>JAQIWJ010001655.1:0-10167 GCA_034695185.1 Discolaimus major
CGTGATCCAATAACTCCAAAATATGGTGAGGTTTTCTGGTCCCTGAAAATATGAATAACTGAATACATGAATATTAAGCCTAGGCTAATGCATATTCAGAAGGTGGCTTCCATATTTGCCAGGCCCGCCTATCCATTTTCAAGCAAAAAATATGTTCATACCTTTAGCGTATTGATAAAAATTGATTTCATTCTCCATGATCTCTGATCGCGTGCGTAATTTTTGAATTTTCAACGCATGCATGTGAATTGCACCTTTAGTATCGGACACGACGAATACGAAACCATTATTCCCAGAACCGATCAGTCGTGACTGAAAAGTTTAGGATTTGATAAGCAGTCGCTGGGTTACTGTATTTGGCAAAGTGCAATATACAGAAAAATGATTACTATTTTCCATCTATCAGCAATTAATTGGACAGGTTGATAAGGACATTCATTATCAGTCGAATCAGAATCAAAGGAATCGGCCATGGCTGAAATAATTGGTGAACAAACAAATGCTTCTAGAGAAACCAAGCGAACTGCGATTCTAGCAGTGAATCTTCATGAGAAAAAACTGCTTTCACACATGGAGCATGCATCCATCATGAATTGCACTAAGCATTACGTCATCAGCTATGTTGCCATGGCAACATGAGGAGGGAAAGCGCGCGAAATTGAATATTTAAAACTCAACGATTGATATGCCTTTGAACTAGGCAGCGCCAATTGAGCGCGAAATACAAATACAAGTGTAGACGAAGACCATTGCGCAATCAGATGGCAGATTTTACCAGTACATGCCACTTTTTGCATGGACTATGACAGGTGCCAGTTCTAAAAATTGCATGGGCATGTCATCTAAAAATGGACATCTGGTATTTCTGTTATCACTGCAGATTATCAATAAGCTCATCTTTAATCACTCAATCCTGATCACTGACTGAAAATTTGAAAAAACCCATCCGTTTTCTTGGGTTTCATTCCCAACGCTTCTCTGGTATAAAATCGTTCGTGCAAACCGAACGGCGTGAAATAAGGCGACAATATTTCGCCCACTTGTTCGAACGATTTGGCGTCCAAAACGAAAATACGCGTACGATTTATTTCGGCGTCCAAACCACGGACCACGATCGCACCATCGTCCTCTTCGGTGGCGCCTGGACGTGGGACGAAATAAGGTTCGCTCAACGAGACTTTGCCCGTTTTGGGTTTGAAAATCTTGTTACTCTTGCCCGACGAATCGTCGACAGAGATTTTGACCAAATTATTGGGCGCCAATGTCATGTACTGTAGAGCGTAGCCGTATTTGTGCTGTTTGGATTCCCAATTACGATTGATTTGAGCGAAATCGGTTTTCGTCGTATATTCGGGCAATAGTGATCGATTACTGGCTTTGTTCTCTTTCAAATCAATGGTCCATCGCAAGCAATGATTATTGAGCTCATCGTGATTACTCTTTTTCAACACCTCGGAAGCGAAGGCGGATTTGTAACCGAGGCTGTCCCAAGAGCACGTATCCCAAATGATCTTCTCGTCCGCGGTTTCGTACGAATTGAATTGATGAGTGAAGAATTGGGCCGTCGGATTATGGATCGGTGGACGGAATTGGTTGGTCCTTTTATCGAATATCAAGAAACTGCTGGGCATTTCGGATTTAAATTGAGCAGCGAATCTCCCTTCTTTTAATACGTCGATAACGCCGGTGGCATTATCCGGGATCAATTTCAAACCGACCAGAACGATGCACGGATTGAAAAGCGTTGAACTCAACGGGATGATGACATAATTCTTCGTATGAGTAATCGTATGCATGAGCCTCGGAAGCAAAATTCCATCCCCGCTCAACGGACCGTTATAGCTCGTACCGTCTGCCGAACATTTCAAAGGATCGGTTGCGGAGAAATTGTACATGCCTTGAACCGTACGCGTGCCATCAGGAGTTACAGTATAGACAGCTTGATGAAACGTGGCCGGTTTTGCTGTGGAGTCAAATACCAATACAGTATGCCATATGAGACCGGAATCCGGATCCACGGCTTCGTGCATGGGCTGATGTAGCGGAACGTAACGTTGGCCGCCTCTTCCGATCAACGTGCTGTTGGCTTCTTTGAACGGGTACGGGCGGAAATTTTCACCCGTTTCGATATCGAACATCAAACCAAGATTCCAAGCTTCCGTGCCAGCAATCACGTCGTGACCGATTTTCCAGAAATCAACATTCGGTAAATCGATATCACCAAGGGGTTCGGCTGAAAAAATCTTGGCGGATTGCGCAATTTTTGAATAATAATACGTACTTACTAGTGTATTTAGTTTTAAATTTCGACCAATCTTTGTACGCTTGCACGTCCACTGGTGTGAATTGCGTGGGCCAAGATATTTTCGCCTTGCTCATATTGCGATCGTTGAATTCCCAGATCTTGTACGATTTCGATGGATAATAAACGCCAGTGAAATCGGCGTGTTTCGATGAGATTTCGTACAGCGACATGCCGCTGATTGCGTCGAATAGATGAGTGACCTTTTGACCTTCGGGTGTGGATTGGTCACCGTACGACCCTGAGGTTTGGGCGAATAAGTATCCATCGACCCACGCGGGTGGAGTTTGAACGATTTGACAAGCGGCTTGTTTGTATTTATCACCATCCCATGCATCAGGGAATCCGATGGGTACTGGATCAGGGACTGGACCCAGCTCTCCAATTCCGAACGCGAGGCAGAAAAATGCTGAGAGAAGAACGATCGTAGAGAACGCCATGATCGTTTGAATTTCAGTCCTTGATCTGATGTTTATTCATCAGAATGAACACTTTCAAATTCTGCTCATGCGTTGACAATGAAACTGGAATGCAAATGAGGAAAACTAGTTTCAAGGAACTCTGTCGAAAAGTAAGTGCTTTATCTCATCTCGAAATCGTGTAGAATGTGGCTAGCATTGGGTGTGTGCGCTGAAAATTGAAAAGGGTAACAGCTGAATTGTCAACTCTTTGAAGAGGAGACTCTACAATAACTTGAAACCAACATTCCCCGTTCTTGCATAATATTTTCGTAGCTAACTTCGTGTGGAGTGGAAAATGCACTTTGAAGAGCTGGCATGAGTTCAAATGCAGGACCAGTCTGGAGAGGTACTTCATTTCGATGCTGATAATTTTTGACAGGATTAGTTTGCATCCTGCAAAGTTGCGAAACTGCAATTCAGCTGGATATCAAAGTCAGCTCGAATTGGATCCAGTAAAACTGGGCCATGACTTTCTGATTATTCCAAGTCAGCTAATGATTAGCGGCATCCGGAATTGCTGATAGCAAATTTCCCAAATTTGCATCATCATCTTGAGATCCAAACAAACGTAGCACCTGTGCAAATGCAAATATCGCCCCTTTTGAAGACGACATCTTCAAAGCATCGCTAGCCAATTGAATAAGCATCCAAGACTGTAGCATTCTTATATTAGAAATCACAAGTTCTGAAGGCGCATTGACGTCCAGATCTCAGTTAGGAGACGTTTTGATTACTCAGCTGCTGTCCTAAGGTGCAATTTCAGCCGATAAAATGGATTGGCAGAATCCATGAGATGTTACTTTGGAATCCACAGATATTGGAGTGAAGGAATGGATTCCTTGCCAAAAATGGCCTTGCTATTCGTAATTGCCATCACTGCTTTTGTAGCTGTAATTGGTAAGGGTACCAGGAAATCATTGCAGCTGATATCCTCCTGGTGGCTGGCCAATCAAGGGCTTTCATCCCTGTCCAGATTACCCAAGTGATCAGTCCATAATCACTGCTGCATTCTGAATATTGATCCTCCTGACACTGGTATCGACAAATGCTGTCTGGACCAGCAAGGTGTCAACCGTGTCCGGATAACCAAAAGTGATCGATCCATGGTCACTTCACCAGCCCCAGCCAATTTCAGCCCTGTCCAGATTACCAAAGTGATCAGTTGATGATCACTGCTTGAGTTCTCGAAGTTGACACTCCTGACACTTTTCTGGTCATGCAAGGGTTCTCAGTCCTGTCTAGATCTCAAAGTGATCAATCCATGATCGCTGCACCAGCCATATCCAGATGCCCATAATCGATCCCCTGTCACGTTTCAGGTGCAGAAGAAGAAGAACAATGCTACACGCGTGACCAATTGAGCGTATTGAATTACAATGGAACATTGGCAAAAACCATCAACGGTCGAATATGCCAGAATTGGAATGCCCAAATGCCTCATAAACATGGGTACTCGTGACACAGCTGATTTTGAGATTCATCCTAATATTGGTTTTCTTCAGGCACAAAGGGATTGGCAATCATAACCAATGCCGAAACCCTCACCCACGTTGGGAAAATGGCCCCTGGTGTTATACTACGGATCCAACTGTCACTCACGAGCCTTGCTTTTTGCCTTGCGAAGACAGAGGTAATGAGGATTTTAGCTGTGCGGCTTCAGAGCAAGCTAGGATTCTGATCAAATTTCAGAGCTATGCAATGTGGGTGAAATCGCGCCGACAGAACCTCAAGGCTTATGCAACGGGGCGACACCGGGTCAAAAATGTCACGCATACTGTAGCAAGCGTTATGCAGCCGATGCGCTTCGTTCTCATTGCACCCCAAAATCACCTGCTGGAAAAAGCGAATGCATCTGCGAATTGAGTAAGCATACTGTAACTCACAGTTTGGAATACCAAATCACAGTTGATCAATCTTTCAGAATGCGCCCATGCAGGATGCTTAGGCGACCCTCATTGCTGGTCCTTTGACAGTAAACAAAAAACGCCCACATTCAGCTACCAAGGCATCCACAAGCATTATTTGATCAAACCAGCTAAGAAATTCGGCACAATCCCACAATTCGAATTGAGGCAACAGAATAAACCGTACGGCAATGGATTCGCTGCAATTTTGGATCTGTCCGAATTGATCATTCACGATTGGAAGCTGACTATAGAAATCAATACTCCCGATAAGGCTGGAGAGGAATTCGGTTTGACAGTATGTAGAGCATTTGATCAATCGATATTTCCTAATCGATCTGTTTCGCAGATCAATGGAAAACAGACGCCGATCCCTTACAAATTTTCCCAAGTCGTTGGATTCAGAGAAAATTTCGTTGCTATCGTCCATAAAACATCGAATCAAGTTGTGTTGGAGACCAACTTCGGATTGAGGATCAAATATGAATCGCATCCGGCTGGACCGTTCACATATTCCGATATCAATGTCTACATTCCGAAACACATCGAACTGAAAGGTAACATTCGAGGATTGTTTGGAAATTTCAATGGGAATCCGGCGGATGATAATCTCGATGCTGTTGGACACCCGAAAGTATTGGATAATGTATTTTCATGGGATTTCGGTAATAGCTGGATTGTGCCTCTCCCCGTTCCTGCTGCCAATGCCAATTATCAGAAGCAAATTTTGAAGTATGCATGCATTATACCTTTCGTGCATTGATCAAAAACCAAACTTCAATTTTTCAGCCACAGACAAGAAACTCAAAAATTATATACCGAATTAGAATCCAAAATCCGACCCAGGCATAAAAAGCGTATCACTGCATTGTGTCAAAGGAATTTCGACGCGCACATTGATTTGAATACTTGCGCTCAAGGAATTGTCCAAAAGTATCCGTCCATTGAAAATTGCCTTATGGATTTACTGTATTTGGATAACGAAGCTCATCGATATGAAATGATCAGGGCTATTCAGAAGAAATTTTCTGCCCATTGTGGGAGGGAAATCGAATATAAACCGCATCGTGAATTGGGTAAGACCGAGAGATTGGGTGCCATTGACCACTGGTCAACCAATGACAAAGGGTCCTTTTGTCAGTGGTCAGCCAGGGCATTGACCAACGGTCATCCTCCAAGACCCAGAAAAGCTGGCATTGGGTGCCTCCTTGAGAGAAGATGTGTCTTGCGGTGCCCTTGACCAGTGGTCAATCAATGACAAAGGGTCCTTTAGGCAGTGGTCAGCCAGGGCACCAGGGTGTCCCTGCTTGGCCCATCCTAGGAAATGACCAATGGTCATCTCCCATAAGATAAGACCCAGAAAAGCTAGGATTTAGGTGCCCCCTGACCATTGGTCAAGAACACACTAATTTTCAGGAGACCAAAACGTATGCGCTATCGGCGAATTGGAACCAACAGAAGAAGGCGGTTTATGTAATCAGAAAGATGCACTCGAGAAATGTCAGTCCTACTGTAAAAAGAAATTCGGCTCCGAATTGATCAGCAGCAAATGTCGAGATGAAAATTATAATGGAAAACGTGAATGCTTGTGTGAATTGAGTACGCCCAGTTCCCATGTCATGGTCAGTCTACTGTAACCGCATATTTCAGAAAAAGCCACCGCAGGATGCCTGGGAGACCCACATTGCTGGTCGTTCGATAGCACAATGAAACGTCCGACATTCAGTTATCAAGGTCTGAGGAAACATTGGTTGATAAAACCGGTGAAGAAATTCAAAACCATACCACATTTCGAATTGATGCAAACGAATAAACCGTACGGACAGGGACCAGCAGCTGTATTGGACATGTCTGAATTGGTAGTCGTCGATTGGAATCAAACGATCGAAGTCAATACACCTGATCAACCTGGAGAGAAATTCGAATTGACAGTAAGCTAATGGCATTGACTTATTCAAAAATCGTGTCACATCCGATTTCAGGTCAATGGCGAACCTCAAACTATCCCGTTCCTGTTCTTGCATATCGAAGATTTTAGAGAGAATTTCATCATTGTCACTTATCATCCGAAAACTCAGAATCAAATCGTGATCGATACTAGTTTTGGTCTTCGCATAAAATACGAATCTCATCCAGCTGGACCAATGACCTATTCGGATATTCACGTCGATTTACCAAGGCATCCGGAATTGATGGGTAATATTCAAGGTTTATTCGGGAATTTCAATGGCGATCCGAATGACGACGATTTGGATTCGAATGGAAAGAAACAACCGTTGGATTCAAAATTCTCCTGGGCTTTTGGCAATAGTTGGCTTGTGCCTGGATATTTCAGTGACGACGTGATTGAGAAGTGAGTTTTCGCTTTCCGGTCAGATTGCGCAATGAGGCATGATCAATGAGTTGACCCAGATTGCGCAATCTAATTGACAAACGGACACGTTGCTACTGTTATCCAAATCTAGCCAATTTTTGAGCTGATCCAAATTGCGCAATCTCTTGCTGCAGCCTGAAAACCGCTATTACTTGCAGGGAAGTTACCCAGGTCGAAAAACGCCACGAAGAGCATTGTTCAAATTTGCCGCCAGGATTCAAAAAACGCGTGGAAGATTTGTGCAAACGCAATTTCGGTGACAATTCCCAATTGGACGAATGCGCCGGTTTAGTGGATCAACGTTATCCGTCGGTGGAAAATTGCATCTTCGACTTGTCGTATTTGGATGACGAGAAATTTCACATCGAAATGATCAAAGCGATTGAAAAAAAATTCTCCATTCATTGCGAAAAGGAAATCCTCGTACGTCCTCATCCAGTTGAGAAGCATTGCAGCGTCGGTGAATATGAGCATGTCGCGAAAGAGGGATTGTGTAATGCGAAATTCAATGCTGATGAGAAATGCACCGATTACTGTAGCAAGAAATACGGAGTCGATTTGTTGGACAGTCAGTGTCGTGGTCAAGTGGGAAAACGTGAATGCGTTTGCTCATTGAGTGAGTGATCAGATTGATCAGACATCACAGACTGTGATCAGATTGATCAGTGATCACAGATTGCGATCAGATTGATCAGTGATCACAGACTGTGATCAGATTGATCAGAGACCACAGCGCAGCTGAGATCAGCACTGATGTGACTAATGGCCAATATTTAGGATGTGCCAATGCTGGTTGCACTGGCGACCCGCATTGCTGGACATTCGATAGCCCGGTCAGAGCAACTCAATTCAGTTATCAAGGCATTCGTAAACATTGGCTCATCAAACCGGCCAAACCATTCAAGACTTTGCCACTGTTCGAATTGATGCAATCTAACAGACCCTACGACGTGAATCCTGCTATGTCCCTCTTGGACACATCCGAATTGGTGATCACTGATTGGAAATTGGTCATTCAAGTATTTGCTCCTGTAAAAGCCAGTGGGCGGTTCACACTGAAAGTAAGGATAGCTTGTGAAGAATTATCAGATCAGGTATCTGATCACTTTAAATACCAGGTGATCAGAAGTATAATAAAGCGTGATCATGTTGCATGTGTCTGATCAATGTGCAAAACTGATCGATCCAATGCAGCAAAAGTACATCAATCAGTGTGCATATTTCAGGTCAACGGTCAACCCCAAGCAATCCCATACTTATATTCTCGTTTCGATGGATTCCAAGAACATTTCGTCAGTATCACATACGATCCAAATGTCAAATATCAGACGATTTTGCAAACCAGCTTCGGACTGAGAATACAGTACACATCTTTCACTCGTGCCCATAGTATTTATTCCAATCTTTACGTCGATTTACCAAGACACCCTGATCTGATGGGCGCTATTCAAGGATTACTGGGTAATTTCAACGATGATCCGAAAGATGATGATCTAGGACCGAATGGTAAACATCACAAATGGGATCCCACATTCTCGTGGAGTTTCGGAAACAGTTGGGTCGTGCCTGGTGGATGGACAACGTTCCAAATTGAGAAGTATATGTCCACGATATTTCAGATTCATGGCTGAATCAATCGATACTGCAAAATTGTTATCACAAGTCCTACTGTAGCTCATGTCATCTATTTTCCAGGGAAATGGCGAAAGCGTTGAAATTGGAAGAAGAAAGACGCAAGGCGGTCAATGCCAAAAAGAGGATTCACATTGAAAAATTATGTACGGATAATCTTTATGGAAATCTGCAAATGAAAGAATGCGCAGACGCCCTGGGCGACGTGCATCATTCGATCGAGGATTGCGTCACTGATTTGATGTTCTTGGAAAAAGAAAGCGATTACAAAGAATATCTGAAGACTATCCAAGATGTATTCGCTGCCCGATGCGAAGTGATCATCGATTTGGACGCCGATGAAGTGTGTCAACATAATTTAGGTACGATCTCAATTCGGATCTGAAAATTCAAATCCTAAGTTCAGTTTTTTTCCAGTCCCTCTCTACCGTATGTTCCATCCAAAGAGCGAAGATCACTTTTACACTGTCAACATGGAAGAAGCCATCGGTGCCAACGTAACGCTGGGATACCAATTCGAAAAATCGCCTGGATTCGTGGCTGTGTCCGATGACGATTGTCAAGGAAAGGAAACGTACAAACCGGTGTTCCGTCTCTTCAAGCCTGGTGATAAGACTGATCATTTCTATACCACTGATGAAAAGGAAGCCGAGAATGCGGATACATATCGTGGCTATGATCGTGAGGGCACTGCTTTCTATTGCGCACCGAAACTTGGTCAATGTGGAGCAAGCTTGCCATTGAAACGGTGCGTTATTTGATATTGGTTCTGTAGCATCACCTATGCTTTGTTAGTTTGATCTACATCTGATCCAAACTCCTGACGGAGCGCTGGAGGGAACAGCGACACCACATACGCAAAAAACTTTATACAGGCAGGGAGAATCGAACCCTGATCTGATGAGAGAGGAGCAAGAGTGCTAACCACTACACCAGAACCATCTATTATGGCACTTGCCTTGGTCACGCATCGATTGCAATCAATCTTATGCATTTTAGCTACTATCGTGGCACAGATCATTTCTATACAACTTGTGATGACGAGGGCAAGGATGTTGTGGAGAATGGTGGGAAAGATCAAGGCACATCCTGCTATGTATGGCCAGTTCCAGGTCCAGTGGAGCAGAAATAAGAACACAGTGATAATATGGCAATGATAAGCACCGTCTCTTTTGCTGAACTAATTGAAAAAGTAGTTGTTCGAATGAATGGATTATAAATTATGGTTGTTTACGAGGTTACTTGTGCCTGAAGTCATCATCAACATTTTTCTCTTGGACTCACCCTTTTTCTAAAGCACCTCTAAACCATGGCTAATTTTATTTTAATTGCGAGAAGAAACCTTGATCATGTTCGTCAAATTGGATATTTGAGGATGGGGATTAGTGCTAGTCTTTGGATTTTGAAATGATGTTGTAATATACAGGGTGTCCCAAAAGTAACTTCCCCTACTCGGCGTTGATTATCTCGATAATTATTCATCAGAATTGAGTG
>JAQIWJ010001656.1:0-10166 GCA_034695185.1 Discolaimus major
ATATCATGCTGCCTATCTTTCATGTGATATTCTGACGCATCTTACATTGCGCAACATTTATGCGGTCAATTTTCTGCAACTTTTGGAAATTTGAGAATTACGCACCATGTATATGATGTATCCAAAAATACATATGATCCTTCATAATGCGCTAATAAGGTTAATCATTGCCATATGACCCTTTACTATTCTTTCATCCTCAATTTTCACGCTTATTATCAACATGAAATTTCATTCCAAAAATATGACCCCACAATTCATTCATGCACCTCATTATTAGAAATTTGGTATCTTATCAAATTCACAATCCCAGCATAATCTCATATAACCAAACCAGCCTTGGTCTCGTGGAATACTGTAATTTCAATTCCTATTTTTATAACGCAACATCTTAGTATATATCGCTTTGATTTTTTGATTTGCTGATCGAGCTATTCTTGGAGACCCTATATTCTCAGAGTCTGCATGGATATCATCGCCTTCCCTCTTCGCTTGGAGCAGCGTGAACAATGAGGCGGCTCTTGATGATGGGTCGGCCATGGTCCTGAAACATGAATTCTGATTTGATATGTGATCAGTACTGTACGATTACAACGAACTGTGATACTGCTGATAATACTGGTGCTAGAAACCTATTTGTATGATTCTGAACTGCAGGATGTGCTACAGTATGCCTACAGTACCGCAGG
Organism: Discolaimus major; assembly: GCA_034695185.1. Classification (NCBI taxonomy): domain Eukaryota; kingdom Metazoa; phylum Nematoda; class Enoplea; order Dorylaimida; family Qudsianematidae; genus Discolaimus; species Discolaimus major. The sequence goes on from JAQIWJ010001656.1 coordinate 690, forward strand.
ATGAGCTATTTTACAATCTACAGTGGTGCAGGATGTGCTACAGTTCTACCTACAGTATGCCATAACAAGCACTGTGCAAGTACAGTATGCTCCAGCGCTGTGAAAAGGACAGAAATGATGTGATTTCTACTCTGACATAGATTAGTGTAACTTTGAAACCCTACAGTAAGCTGTCACTACAGTATGCTACAGTATCCTACAGCTGTTTGCTGTTATCAGTGGAAAAGCCGAGTTACGAACTGTCACGATAATGTATTGCTACAGTATCCTACAGCTATTCGCTGTTATCTGCCATGATACTGAGCAATTTTTTTTTTCAAAATTCCGCTCACCATTCCTCATCTTTATTCAACGATTTCAGCGCTGACATCCATGGATTATCGCTGGCTTCGACGATCATGGCTAATGCTAAGCACAAAGCTAAACCAATGACCAATTTCATTCTAGTTTTTATCTCGACTTCGAAAAGGAACAGGTGATGAAACTGTTCAAGGGAATGTCGTGACAATATACTGACTACGATTCTAAGAATCTTTCAAGAAATTGGCAGGAAATCCGATGAGGTGCTAATGAGGAGAAAAACGACGCTTTTCCTGTCACGAATCTTTAGCTTAGGACAATAGTGTCCATTTATTATTACATATAATGATCATATGCTATTCATTGACAGGGGTCACGATAATGGTTCTCAGATTTCAATGACCCCATGGTGACGCGTTTGGGAAAAAAGTCATCAGGCCTAATGCACTTTCCAGAAAAAGAATTTTCATTTAGCCAGGTGCTATTTTTGGCTTTGGTGCATGGAAATAGCGGTTACAGTATGCCATGAAAATCAGGATCCATTTTTTATGATCATTGAATGATTGAGATGACATATAAGCGTGGTTTCCTGTATAATCGATCGTGCTCTATCACCTTGTGCTGTTCAAATCAATCAGAAATCGATATATCGGAAATCGATATTTCTGATCAAATCTATGAGTATTGATCAGACATTAAAATAAACATGATTTTCGGAATCAGCAAACTTCGTGGTCCCAAAAATGCAGCACAAATCACTTGAAATCGATTTTCGAAATTTCAATGATGGCTATCCTTTAGCACATGATCTTTGGTCGATGATTATTTTGTAGAAAATAAAGCAGGATCAGGGATGTCGATATATTTTCCTGTCTAATCGATCATGATCTATCGATTGGCGTCGTCGAAATCGATCTATCATGCTTGTATCGAAAATCGATAATTTTGATCAACTTTTGAAATACGAGCGATAAGCGAAATCTGACAACTCCACAAGAAGCATCATGGTTATCGAAAGTTTTCTAAAAATGCGTAACACGCTTGTGTTGTATGGCGGTAACAGTAAGGCTCTTCTTGATCAAAAAATAGACGATTAGATACGAAAAGTTGGATTTTCACGCCTCCTCCTTGGCGGATTTCAAACAATTTTGGCTACGGCTTGAAGACATGAAGGCCACATCATCCTGAAAAATTTCACTGATCAATTCCTCATACTGATCAAGAAAATCGATATTCAGTACCGATTATGAAGACCAGAAAAATAATTAATTTCACATTCCTGGCCTCCTATTTGGAGGATTTCAAAACTTTTACCGCACACAGATAGGGAATTCGACTGTGCATATTTGCGCCACGTTTCACTGATCAGATCATTGGCGTTCGTGAGAAAATCGATAAAATGCGAAATTGTCAAAAATTCGAATTTTTCGAATATTTCGTCTCCTGCTCAACGGATTTCGGAGATTTTTGGCGGATTCATTGGGGACCTAAATAGCTATATATCCGGTAATTTTCATCGGCCAGATCGCTGGCGTTATCGAGATAATCAAAATTATGAGTGTTTAAATCGATAATTGCCGATTTCTAGCCTCCTGATTGATCGATTTGTACGATTTTTTGCAAGTAAATGGGGGTCCGGGGGCTCTATGCGCCTGCCAAGTTTGGACGCCCAACTCATTACCGTTCAAGAAATAATTGCTTAAAACCGATTTTGAAATCGGAAAAATATTTCCCGCCAATCGAAAATTTAAATTTTAAGCCTTTCGGTTTGATCGATTTTCATGATTTTTTGGGTGAATCGAGTCAATCCCAGTGCCAGTCATTCTGGAAAGTTTCAGCCCTCGAATCATTATCATTATTGAGAAAATTAATAAAATCGATTCCCAGAAAACATCTAACCTGAAAATCATGCGTTCTGCTAACGGATAGCTCTGATTGGCCAAAGCCATTCCCGCCTGATCACGTGACGAGGAGAGGCGGAGCTTATGTTCAGCATATGATACCAGTGCAGGAGAAAGAAAAATGATGGAAATTCTGAATAAATATGGAGGTTGGCCAATCCGCAAATTCAATCCCAAAAAGGGATCATCCAGAAAATCACACTCACGATCCTGAATTATTTCGTATAACAATCAACACAAATTCACCACAATGCATAATGCAAATTCGAGTGCAAATCGATAAATACCAGATCAGTCAGTAAATTAAAAATAACGTGCCTATCGATAGAAAATGTTCACTAAAAAATATCAATGATCAAATGATCAGATGCGAATTCAAGATTCAGCAGGTGGCATTTGCTGTTGCGGTGCTGTTGGTGCATTCTGTGGCGGCTGTTGCTGCTGAATCGGACCACCAGTCGAACTTGCAGGATGCACTGGTTGTTGGCCTCCAGGTGGCGTTTGGAATCCTTGCGGTGGACCGATGGGCATTTGCATTTCGCTTGGTTGACCCGATGGTGGTTGTTGAACCGCGTATCCGCCTTCTTGCGGCATTGCTGGACGATAGCTGCCCATCTGAAATGGATATTGGTTTTGATCATGCGTATGACTCAAAAAAGTCAAGAGCGTCTACCTGCTGAGGCGGTGCTCCATATTGCGGCGTTGGGTACTGTCCATACGTCGCTGGCGGTGGACCTTGATAAGCAGCCGCTGGTCGCTGTTGTGGCGATTGCACATATTGCTGCTGTTGTTGCGGATATTGTCCCATCGGCGGCGCTCCAACTGGTCGTTGTTGAGTCGGATATCCAGTAGCCGCTTGTGGATACTGTTGCGGTGCATATCCAGCTTGAGTTGGACGCGCCTGCGGATATCCTCCATACGCAGGTTGACCAGGATAATTTCCATACGCCGCTTGCTGTGGAGGTTGTTGCGGTGGCTGACCTTGCTGTTGCATTGGTGGCGGTGGAGGCGGCATCGGTTGTTGGATGCCTGCTGGTGGTTGTCCATATTGATACGCCCCAGGCGGTCCACCACTCGCGTACTGTTGACCATGCGGTGGATATCCTTGAGGATAGCCTTGGTGCACACCAGGCGGCGGTTGACCAACGTACTGTTGTTGAGTCGGCGGTTGTTGCGGCGGTTGACCGACGTATTGTTGTTGAGATGCTGGCGGTTGCTGAGCGTATACGCCTTCTGGAGGCGGTCCGCTCGGATGTTGCATCGGATGCTGTTGATGAGCCGGAGGCGTCGAGGCCATCATCGGTCCACCAGTCGCAGGCGGCGTAGCACTCATCGCGATCGATGCAGGAAATTGCTGCGGTTGAATTTGATGTTGCTGCACGTGGTGTTGCTGACCATCGACCGCACCCAACAAGGTCTGGTGTTGTTGTGGTTCTAATTTCGGTTCGATAGTCGCCACTTGCGGTTGTTGAGGATGCGGTTGAATTCCCAATGCCGGCTGTTGGGCCATTTGTTGCTGATGTCGCTGTTGTTGTTGCCTCATTTGTTCTTGTTGCTGTCCAGCCACATCGAAATTCGGCGGTAAACTGGGCGGCAATTGGCCTTGCGAGATCAAATTTGCCTGGGCTTGTTGACGAGCTCTCATCTCGGCCGCTTTCAATTGTTCCATTTGAAATTGTTGACGTTCTTGTATCAGCTGCTGACGTTGGCATTCCAGCTGAAAAAACATGCAATGCGTTCATGCATTTCGATAATGATAATTTCACTTACAGACTCCCTCTCGCGATCCATAATGCCTTCCAATTCTTCGAAATGACGCAATTTCGTTTCCAATTTCTTCATTTGAGTCTCGACCAACAAAGCCACCAAACTTTTGATCTTCCTTTCTTCCACGCTGGCCAAATGCTGAAAAGCATTTTTGCATATTTTTGTAAGTATGGTCAAAAAGAAAGGCTTACCTTAGCTTTCACAGCTGCTGCAGCAATTGCAGTTGTAGCTGCAGCTTCGATTTGTTTCTCCATTTCAGTCTTTTCTGTCGTTTCTTGGTCTTCCGATGGTCCAGGCGGCTCCTCTTTCTCAGCTGTATCTGGTTTTTCCGTGGCTGGACTTTTCTCCTTGTCGTCTGATTTCTTCAAACAAACAGTTTTGCATTATTGTCGCTTTGAAATTATGCTGCAAGCTTACCTCTTTGACCGCACCGCTTTCTTCAGTGGCCTTTTCAGCTGATGTTTCTCCAAGTTCAGCTTTCTCTTCTTCTGAAAGCAAATCCTCTTACATTTCTGCAGTCCAATATAAAAGATTCACTTACGCCCTTCATCAATCCCAGCTATTCCAGACTGTGCCAATCCGAAACTGGCATCAAGTTTTCCACTTTGCGCATAATTGAACTGGACATTCTTGGCATGTGCGGATACCAAACCAGGCGGTACTTCTTCCTTGACTTTCGAGAATTCGGATAAAGCAGCTTTCGAAGCTGCACTCGCCACGCGCGGATCAACGACCGACGCCAAAAATGCCACTGTCGACATAATCGGATTTCCGGATTGCGAAAATGGGATAGGTTGGTATGCCAATGGTCCTGAAAACGCGGATTTCAGTGTTGCAAATTTCAAAATTTCTGCATCACCTACCCAAAACAGCGGACGATCCATCTTCCAAATAATTATCCTCCACTGGTAATTGCAGGAAACGCAATATGCATTCGTCGTGGGAACGTGTGACAACGTGTTCGGCCACTTTATTCCAATCGTCCTTGAACAATTCCAACGCTTCCAACAAGAGCAGAGTTTCTTGATCCGTCCATTCTCTGCCTGTCACCAGTGGTTTGCCCTGAAAATGAACAGTTGTCAGGTGCACTGCATGTGGCGCAATGCAAAGATTGCATTGCTATTGCAAAATGGTGAAGCGCATTCTGCAGAATGCACTTCAAAATTTGCCGCCATGCTATTGCAACCTGCACGCATGCTTTGAAAGCAAAGCTGCATCAATCAGCAAGCTGATTTGCAGCCAATTGAAACACACCCACCTTCTGTGCCATCTTCTTCGAATAAATATCAGCTTTCAAGCCCAATTCCTTCATTCTCGATGACGCCTCTTTCGATTCGCCGCTTTGAACATCCATTTTCTCATCTTTCACAAGTGTACCGCCCTTTTCTTCTGCTGATGCTGAGGCGCTTGGTTGAATCTAAAATATGTTCCTTATTTCAAATTCAAAGGTATGAAATAGATTTTACCTGTTGGCGCTGTTGTGGTGCCATTGGTTGAAGACCAGATGGCGTATCAGCCAAGACAGCGAAATGGGCTGTGGACGGTGGTCCAACTGGCATTGGTCGATTTTCAGCGTCCACTTGATAATTGACCAGTCCCCATTGTTCCAATAGAGCGTGTACCCTAGAATGATTTTACACTAGATTACCGAATTCCTTACTGATCAGCAGGTGTGATCAATGGCTGACCAGCAATATGATCGCTGGTCTGATCAGTTCCTGATCAGTGCTAATCAATCACTAACCGGCAAAATTCTTACCTCAATATAGAGCACACATCGCCAGCTAAATTACGTCGACATGAAGTCGCTGTTAAGTATTCGTATGGATTCAATCGATAAGTGTCGATCATGAAATTCCGATATGCGAAATACCTGAAAAAGTATCCATATTGATATTTGCCATAGTTATTCAAATCAAAACCCAGAAGTCGGCAATCCAACTTACACTTCCGGCGTCTTCGATTTATTTTTTCCATTGAAAAATTCAGGCAACGCTCGACGTTCGATCGCATGGATCCTGAAAGGAGCATTTTTGCAATCAGGTACCAAGCAAAAACCAAATCTCAACTTACGAATTATACTCGAACCATGCTGAATACGATGGGATAATGATTTGATGGATTTGTTCAGTAGCCGAAGTATCTTCTTCCTTCACTGCTGAAATGCCCGGAGCACCATTGGTCGGATTGCCACTGGACGTCGGATTGCCGTGAGTATCTTGCGAGTCCAAATCGAGGAGACTGCCGCCGCGTGGAGGATTGAATTCGCTGTCTCGACCTGTTTTGGCTGAAAAAAATCATGCATTTACTTGTGAGATGATCAAATTGCGCAATGCAGTGCATGGGCAGTGCCTGCACTGATATGACACCTCTCCAAAAAAACCCAAAAGCTTACCATTCTTTGGAACATTCACTTCCTGGACACCAGATTCCGAATGTTTATCATCGCCTTCCATACTCACGTCGTCGTCGTCATCTTGACCACGTTTCTTGCTGGAGCTAAAAATAAATATACTGCATGGCAGTTAGTAATTCATAATAAAATCTTACATTTTAACTTTCTTCATTGGACTTCCTTCTGGCGCTGGTGATCCTTTTCTTTTCTGCTTAGTGGACGTGGATTTCTTCCTTTCAGTCACGCACATGGTCATGAATTCTTTGACCGAACATGCCAATCGACGTTGGGTTTGCTGAAAAATAAGATAATTAAAGATGATCGGTGCAAGGAAACTGATTGGTGTAACTGATCAGTTACTGATCACTGGTGTCGGGGCCTAATCATTGCCTGACCAGATCTGATCGATCACCACAGATCACACTAATCAAATCACCAGTGATCAGTATGATTCCTGCTGATCAGTGGTAGCTTTGATTGGGATCTGATCACTGCCTGACCAGACAGATGAATGATCACAATCACATACCAGATCAAACTGATCCAAATATTGATCAGCATTCAAACCACACCTACCCCGGGTAAAAACAGCATATAATCCTCTTCATCCATCCACTCATTGTAATCGTCCATATCCAATATCCATCGCGCATCCACTCTCCATTGTTGCGGCGCCGGCGGTGGTGGTTCCACGTCGCTATCGTAGGCCAAATTATGATGCCACGTATCGTAACTATCCGGCGTATACAACCAATGCAACATGACGCCCATTTCTCGGCTCAACACTGGCCGCACCAATTCCGCTTTATCCTCGACCGGTGGTTGTGGAAATACGATGTGCGTGGTGGATTCTGTCGGTTCATTCTCTAATATTCCATGATGACGTTTGACGATTTCTCTGCATTGAGACGCCACCACTCGATCCACTTCCGGACGAACATAAACATGGGGAGTCTTGTAGAGACCAGCGGCTTCCAATGCTTCTTTCACGGTTAGCATCATTTCGATGAGACGTTCGGAATGGGTTGGTGTTTCGAAATCCAATTTGCGCCTGAAATAAAGGAGATGTCAGCAGGGTTTGGCACAATGCCAAAGCTGCATTGCTGTATGGAATATTGCATCAAATGCTTCTGCAAAATCACTTGTGTCACAGGTCACAGACCCAGCCTCATCCGGGGTTATTGGCAGCACGGCCTGACAGAATGCAAGTCTGCTTACTGTAGCAATTGCTACACTACAGCTACAGTATGCACCCAATCTTGACAAGGCATTATGCCAACAGTTGCATCACTGATTGCACCTGCGGACACACTTTTATGACAGGACAGAGACCCATAGTCTAGCCTCATCCAGGTCTGCCGGCATGACTTCAAGTCAGCTTACTGTAGCCGCTACAGTAAGCCTACAGAAAGCACCCAATCCCCTCATTCCCCACTCCAAATAAAAAATGTACTTACAAATTCTGATCCGATTTAAATTTGAATACAGACGCAAGAATAGTACATAATCCGCCGCCAGGTTCGAAATCGTAGAAAAATTTCGCCTGAAACGAACAGCTTTAGCATCAGAAATAATGGGAAATGGGAAAAAAGCTTACTGGTAATTTCGTCAACGTTGGACTCTTATTTCGTTTCCCGAACGAACGTTCTTGGAATTGCATTAATTGAGTGATCAAACTGCCCAACGCTTTGGCCGTCAATATTTCGCTGGTCATGTACTGAAAAATTAATTTATATTCAAATATTCACATTTTCAAAACATCCAACTCTCTTGAAATGCGCATAAAAGCAGTATTTTCTGCTTCAAATTATATTGCATCATATTCCAGCTCAGAAATTACGCAATTTTTTCCACAATTTTTATAAATCATACCTTTTCTTTTTTATAAGTTTTCTGAAGCCACGCTTTCACATTTTCCAAAGCCGCGTACGTTTCCGGAGATTCGAAGAACCGAAAATTCGGCGAACCGTCACTTTTTCTTTGTAACATGATTGGGAATTTGGTAAATTGAATGCCGATATTCCAGTGATCACTTACTGATCACGATTATTTTAGAAAATAAATCGGTATTTTCTGGAAAATCTTGGCAATATGCCCAGCGACCTTGGCCAGCCACACCACTCGTGACGTAAGCGGCTTTGTCGAAAATGCTTATATCAAATTTCAAACCATGTTCCAATGAAAAGCGTGGCCAGGAAAGGCGGGAAACATACTGTAACCGTATGGACGCGGCTAACAAAGGATGAGGTTCGCCAATAAACAGCGGAAACATATGCAAATGGATAAAAGGGCAGATTATATTGCGGAATAAATCAGATATGCAATAAAATATGAATAATTCAGTATAGAATGTTAAAATACGGATCATAAATATCAATTTTTAGCAGCAGTAATGGTCTTGTTCATTTTGCTAATCGCAGTGATGGTGATTGGGGCAGTCATTTTATCATCACCCAAAACTTTGATGAAGACTTGACCATTATCAGTGATGACAGTACCATTTTGCATGATTCGACCTTTCTCAGACCAAATAGCGGCCATTGGTGGGCTAGATTCGGTCTCTTTGCAAACCACGCCTCCAGCACAGGTCCAATTGCCAATTACTTGCCTTTTTTGCACCATGCCCATCATTGGAGGGCGAGCATCAATGGATCGCTTCTCCAATCCCATCATCGGAGGGCGAGCTCCCATCATGGGTGGTCTAGCCATATCTGCAGCGCGTTTTTCCAGACCAAACATTGGTGGACGAATGCCCATCATTGGAGGGCGAGCATCAATCGACCGCTTCTCCAGTCCCATCATTGGAGGGCGAGCCATGTCTGCAGCTCGTTTTTGCAGACCAAACATTGGTGGCCTGGCACCCATCATTGGTGGACGAGCATCAATGGAACGCTTCTCCAGTCCCATCATCGGAGGGCGAGCTCCCATCATGGGCGGTCTAGCCATGTCTGCAGAGCGTTTACCCATCATTGGTGGTCTCAAATCAGATGAGCGTTTTTGGACGCCAAATGGTGGACGGGCTCCGAACATTGGTGGCCTGGCCATATTTACTGCGCGCTTTTCCAGACCAAACATCGGTGGACGAATGCCCATCATTGGTGGGCGAGCATCAAC
>JAQIWJ010001657.1:0-10161 GCA_034695185.1 Discolaimus major
CTTTGGGCCTCGCTTGTCCAGGAGGTGGTATTAATAACCACCGCGGGCCCCTTCAAAAAATCCTGGATCCGCCCTTGATCCAAAGTTCTAAAATCCGCGATTTTCAGACTGTACCATCAATTCTATTGACTCGAGTCAAACATCCAGTCAAATTTCGATGTTGGATCGCAGCGAAGAAGATGCTAGTTCGCCGTCTACCACGGATGATCGAACGTCGTCGATGGAATCATCATTGTCCGATTCTGGAAATTTCGAAGTTGTGGATGCGTCGCGTACAGGTACGTTAGCATTTGACTGCTTAATTTTACTGGACTCTGTCCAGAATTTTCCCAGAAACTAAACCGTTTCTCGTTATTTCAGATGAAGAACACCAAGAAACCGAACCGATTCGTCAGCCGATCAACCGCCGTCCATTCGTTATGTACGATCCTGCTGCTTGCTATTATCCACCCGGCTGGAAATTATGCTTCCTGGCTTTGGTGATATTGGCACCAATGCTCTTACTTGGGCTTACGCATGTCATCATGGGTAAGTCCAGCATGAGAGAGAGAGAAGTTGTAAGAGGTTCTAATTTCCTTAAATTTCAGTACACCGATGGAATCGAAATTTCGCTCTGCAACAACAAGAGCAACTCAAATTGCTCCAAGAACGATTGGCCGATTGTTCGAATAAATTGCATAATGCTGAGGTAAGGATTAAGCCAGATTCCTGTCTGGCATATCGATGATGTGGTCACTTTTTAGGTGGAGTTTTCTGGCGTCGCAACAGTGTCGGTCGGATGCCACGACGGGTACTGTACGAAAGATGAGAAGCCGACTTGCGGTACTGGCGATGGTGGTATGGACGTCCAACTCTTGGATTGCACCAAACGTTTGGAAACGTGTCAGGGTCGTCTGCATGATGTGGTAAGTTTGGCATCACATTATCCAAAGCCGTGATTGCTGTCATTAACAATCGTCTCCTTTTGCAGGAAGATGAAAGCAAGAAACGCGCCACATCGTTGGCCAAAGCGTTCCACGATTTGCGATTATTGCGACGCAATTTGATGCAAGTCCACACCACTTACGAACATTTGGCCGCTCTATTGATGGCCGAACGACGCCGGAACGAACCGAAAGTATACGACGATTTCGACAACAACGATCGGGATGTGGAAGAATTGACGCAGAAATTGAACGACGCCGAAGCTCGTGAATCCAAATTGATCAAACAAGAAATCGAACTGCGTCGTATGTTGGCCAAATTGGAAACCACCGTTGCGGCGTTGAATGGCGAATTGGTCAAGATGAAAAGTCAACCCGACGATCGCAAAGAGGACTGTAACACGCCGAAAGATGAGGATATTCTAATGGACGACGACCGAGAGGATATTCTGAAGACGGATTTCAATTGGACCCGACTCAGCGATCTATTGAAACAGTTGAAAGATTCGACCAACGTCGATCAGTATTTGGACATGTTCAAAGATTTCCAATTGCCCGAAATTATGGATTTGAACAAACTGCCATCCGCGGTGGAAGAATTGGCCAAGAATTTGAAACAAACGTTGGACGAGAAAGTGGCCGATTTGGAACAATCCATTTACGACACGAATTGGGACGAATACGTTCAAAAAGCTCGCGACGTAACGTCGGGCGTTGGTGAAACTGTGGAAACGTTGTGGAAGAAAGCCAAGGATTTGGGCGATCGCGTACGCGAGCAACACGGCGACCAAGGGGAGAAGATAATGAATAGTATTAAGAACACTTTGGAAAAAGCGTCCGAAGCGTTCGATCAGCGTTGGGAACAAGCGACGCGATTTTGGCGAGACGTCATCGGATCTGGTTTGGATTTTGGCGAAACGGACGAAGTTTGGGATGTGGATATGGATCAACAAACGGACGAGGAACACGAACGTCATTGGACCAGGAACGAGGAGGAAGTGAAATACCATCACCAAGAGGATATCAAAGAACAGGTATGTGCTGAAGTTGTCGAGCATGATTGCTTATCAGATTTGGCAATAAGCCAAACTGATTATCATTCATGCATGGATAATTGACACGTTTGGCATTCTGCCAAACTGATTCTTGAATGATTCCAAATTGCGCAATGTCTAAAGACACGCGCATTCTTGCAAATCGCGCAATTAGGCATCAACGCTAATTATGCTCTCGTTTCAGGTGCCTTCCTCCGGAGCCGATATGGGTGATTACGCCGACGAAGTGAAGGAATTACGCGAGGCGTTGAAATCGAGTCGTTTATTCACGCATTACGTGACGGATGAATTCGCCGATCATTACTTCCGTCGGCTTAAACAAGTGGCTCGCGCGTTGGATGCATCGTCCGGATCGCAACAAGATGCCGGCGAGAACGCGGCTTGGTGGACGTGCCAGAAATTATGGTGGACCGGTCACGCGTTCGCCAATGGACGTCAATGCAGCGATAAATTGATGACTTGGCAACGGCATAATCGTCAAGACGTCGACGTACGCCAGAAGATATTGGAACAATCGCCCGATTTGCACAAGCTCCTTCCACGTTTCGCCAAGGAGGAGAAAGGCGGGAATAATTGGGTATTCGAATGGGCCAAGAATCGTCGAGAAATGCGTCGGGAGGATGATGAAGAGAAGAAACCGAAGAATACGTGGTTATACGAACGTTGGAGGAATCGAAACGAATTGCGTCATCAACCGCCGCAGGATTTAGCCTCCAAATGGTTGTTCCGTCGTGGTAAAGAACGCGAGAAGAAACGCACGGACGATGCGCGTCGATCGGTGAAAGATGGCGCAAGGAAATATCAACAACCGAATGCGCAAAAGAATCGTGGATGAAGGAGCGGGAATTTCGGAAAAAAGAATGAAGCAGCTTTTGTACACGAATGCACTAGTATTAGGGGATTAGGATTATTTTTATGTAAAGGATTTCGCCTGTATTTAGCTTTTGAGTTTTTTCCTGGTCTTTTGAAAGGGGGCTGTGGTAAAATTGAGGATCTGTTACAGGAGCTGGATATTGGATGATGTGATTGCGCAATACGCTTTTTGTGAACTGCTTATCTTTCCCTGGCATAATTTCTGGTTTTTCCCCTTGTAATTCTATTGGTATACTGTAATATAGATTACATAATATATTCCATTGAAAGGTTGACAAAAAATTAGCAGCCAGAAAAAAACGACGAATCATATCGAGTGATAACATAGTCAATCATGAGCTAATATAGACAGAAAATTCTCATTAGTGCAAAAAACACGAAATCAACTGTAAATTTCAAATATCGATTTTACACGAACGAACCGTTTCAACTGATTATGGAGCATACATCGCTGAATGGTCCAACACGGTCGTTTTCATCTTGAGCTTGCATCGCGAAATAATATCTGAAAAAGGATGTCTTTTTTTAATTTCTGATAACTGATTTTGAGCGTATTTTGGAATTTCGAACCAAAAATTCAAGTCTGATCATCTCAAAATGTGACCACTGCATCCGAATCTTTCGATTCTCAAAAGATATGACCTCCATATTTTGGATTCCCAAATTCAAATCTCGACTTACTTTCGATCAGGCGGTAAAGCCAGATTGACGGTCATTGTTGGTCCCAACGAATGAATATTGCCAACCACGCTCCACGCTCCATTCCCGCTTCCAGATTCGTAACTGTACAGATGATACAGACGGACCGAAATATCCGCCGGCATATCCCAAGCCACCACCACTTCTGAAATATAAAACAGTGCGTCAGCATCCAGTATTTTTAGAATACTAGCATGCATGCATAACTGACTGTGAGTGAAAAAATTAGGAATACTTACGATCGCCGCTTTTGTACGCGTTGAGCGCCGGTTTCACCATCGAAATCGGAGCATGGTTCAATGGAAACGTCGATTGCAACGGTGGATATTCCGGTTCCATCGGATCCGAATTTCTATGCGGACTGGTCATTGGAGGCGATATGATTGATCGTCGAGGAGAGCCTGAAATAGAAATCGCGATCATGGATATCATGCACACTTGCATATTGGTACATGCTGTGCACAATGCCAAACAAATCTTAATCACTCACCAAATCCATTCCTTTGCTGTGAGCTGATCGTAGAGATACCATTCGCGTATCCGCTTTCCAATCGAGTGGCGCCCGACGAGACGCTGATCATATTCGGCATCATTCTTGCTTGAGCGGCTGGATAATTCGGCGCTCTCGTCAGCGGTGGTAACATGGTCGAGTGATCGGGCAGTTGAATTTGTCGAACTGCGGGTCCCGAGGGACGTACAGGTCCCATTTGTCGAGCCGAAGTCGACACAGCGCCCATTCTTGGAATGCTGACGTTCGGAACCGGGGTTGCTGGTGTCGACGATCCGGCGCTCCATACAGGTTGCATGGTCGTAACGCCGTTCGGATTGCGCATTAGTCTCGATATCATTGAACTCGTATTCAAAATGGACGTCGAGCACACTGTGATACCCTGCAAAGAAAGTTAAATCTTACGATTCTGCTTAGATTAGAATAAAATAGCTTTACCTGAATTGCGGACGGCGCTCCAGTCAGTCGCGGCAATTGCTGGCTCGTCGTTGAGGAAGCGACCTGGAAAATAAAATTGATATAGCCAAAGAATTCGAACTAATAAAACCATGCTTACCTGGATTGCGGAAGGACCAGTTGGTCGCACCAATGGCTGATCGATCGCTGATGCTCCATTTGATCGTGGCAGAAATTGTCTGGAAGGCGTTGCAGTTTGCCTCGGCATTGGTTGCATTGAAGGCGATTCCATTAGACGATACGTAGGCGTTGATTCGGCCGTTGAATTCTGAAAACGATCGGACGGTTCTGGCGTCGCTAGTCGACGTTCCCGATTAGAGGTGCTTTTGCGCGCGGTGAGTTTGAGCGCGACTGGACGTTGATTGGACGTGCTTTTACGCGCTGTGATTCTGCGAGCGGTGCCGCGAAATGCTGCGTAAGAAGTAGATTTACGCGCCTGATATTTGCCGGTCGGTTGCGATGCTGTCGTTGGAGAATTCACCATTGATGACGTCGTCGTGCTTTGTCCGGTCTGAAACAGAATGTCGCATTGTGCTTGCAGAAGAATGAAACTGCTTCTCCACTTACCACTGCTGATGGATATCTGAATAAATTCGGCAACTTCATTGCGCCGCTTGTTGAGGTGTCTGTTTCAGCTGCTAATTCCGCATGAAACGCCGCCGACGAAGTAATTGAGCTTTGATCAGTGCCAGGCGCAATGCGGCTATGTGGTCCCAACGTCAACGCAGGAGGGCGTGCCATAGTTGATGCGACGGTACTTTCGCCAGCCTGAAAAAAACTTGTCTTAGCAGCTGCAAGCGCAATTCTACTTTCAGTGCACTTACCGATCGAGTTGGACGTCTCAGCAGATTCGGCAATGATGTTGAGCTGGCTGACGACGACATTGAGCTGGTTGCAGTTCGGCATCGCCTCGAAGGTCCCAACGAATTCGGCGTCGGCGACGATGTATGCGAGATTGCTGATTCAATTGGTTCGGCCTAAAATGCGTGCACACTCATCATCAGGAATTTCATAAACTCAAAAAGCATCCTACCTTTGGACGAATAGGCAACGGAATTGGCATTGGACATCCAGGCCGACGAACCGGAGTCTGCGCCTGAGCTCGCACTTGACCAGGCACCAAGCGGCGGCGACCCTAAAATAAATGACTTGTCAATAGCCATAACAGCAGATTATCAAAATAGCTTACCCTCATAGCCAACCGCTGTTCCAGAAGTTCCACTTTCTGTTCCGCTGATTCCATTCGTTTCTGCATGATTTGCATTTGATTAAATAATTCCACCGTCTTGTCCTTCCATTTTTGACTCTTCTCGAATGCCTCGCGTAATTTCGCCGACGCGTCGCAACACGGCCGTTCTAACGCTTTCTTCATCGTCGCCGTATGACATCGCATTCTCTGAAAGAAAAATTCACGATTAGTCGCCGATCAAACTGCATGAGCATCTGATCAATTCTGCGCCGAAAAGGCCGCCTGACATAATGCAGCATTTCAGCCAAATGCAATCTCTTCTTCAGCCTTACCTTGCGAAAATTCTCCAAAGCGGTTATCTTTTCCTTTTCGGTATCTTTCGGTTCCACTACCGCTGGAGATTCTTCACCATCGTTGCCGATGTTTATGGCCATATCCGATTCTTGATCATTGGTACCATTGACAACCACATCCGATTTTTGCTGTTCATTGCCGACGTCAGCGACGGTTTCTGATTCCGGATCAATACTACTGCTCTCCAATCGATTTCGCTTTGCAGGCGTTTCCGGTTCACGAGACGGCGATCGTTTTCGATTGGCTGGAGGCGAATGCACTGGCGCCGCTGGCGGTAATCGATCGAATATATTCCCGTCGTCACTAATTGAGCTATTGTCCAATCGATTGGTTGATTCGCCGTTTTCTTGCGTCGAATCGTCGGGCGTTTCTCCATTTTCAATCGAAATAGCGGGCGAGTTTCGATCCGTCATTGAGTGAATACTGTCGTCCGAAGATGAACTAAGATCCACGGTACGATTGAATAATTTTTGCGATATCGATTGAACCTCCGCCGTAATATCCAAAATGGCCGGAAAATTTCCAGATGTCGAATCGTCGTCTTTTACGCATACGACGTCCGGACTGGATTCGTCCGAATGATCATCTGAAAAAAATAACTTTTTTAGAATTTTTAGTTTGCCATGAATGCTTTGCAAAATCTTTCTTCGCTTACCCGTCTCACGTTGATTTTCCATCCACACTATTCGTTCCGCCGTGGAGTAATTTTCTCTCTAAAAACAAGACATGATTTTAATTTGTGTAAAAACATGAATTCTTGCATTTTTGCAAAATTCTGCGAATATTTCCAATACTAAAACTTAGCACTCACTTCTGCAGCACCGTTATTCATCGCGAATAAATAGTCGACATCATAATTCGGGTAAAACGTAAATTTATGCTGAATTCATTGATTGATTTGGCAAAATCGAACTGATCAGCCAAGATCGAAGATGAGGAGTGAAGCGTCTATCCAGATTTTGGCCACCTGCCAACCACTTTTGTTGCAGGTTGTCTGCAACATCGAGAACTACTTACACCAACTAGCGCGCAAATTCAACAAATTAGGTCACGTGACCAATCTCCAAATCACCTCAATCTAATCGATCAATAAATCTGATTTTTAATCGAATATGAGAAATCTTGATACTACAGAAAGCTCCGAAGAAAAAGCAGCTTAACAAATAAGAAATAGTCCTGTTATAGAAACGCTGATCAATAATAGTATTTCCTTCAAAATATCCTCGACATTCGTTCATTGCGGATGGCACCTCATACCGGCTGGACCCGAATCAGTATCCATTGATTCCTCGTCATCGTCGTCCATATTGCTATACGGGCTGAAGAACGGATGATGATGCGAACGACGATGATTGTGATTTGGTCCACTGCTGGCTTCGTGCGATGGATCCATTTCGACTAACGTGGCTTCTTCCGAATCCGCTGGTACTTCGGATTCGCGACGTGGCGGCAATAGACTTTCCAATAGCGGTATCTGAAATTAGGGATCATGATACGAGTTTTTGAACTATGCTAGCGCTTGGGGTGCATCCCCAACACTCACCTTGTCAGGAGCGACGAAATTATTATTCGGAAAATGAACGACGAATTGAATAATCAGATTGCCTTTCTCGAACGGATTCTTGTATCGAGGCATGCCTTCGCCAGGAACGCATCGGAAATCGCCTTGTTTGATCACCTCGCCTGAAAGGATCGCTTTGTTAGGTACATTGCCTATAGCATGCTGATGGAAATCCTTACCAGGCAAGACTGTGATCAACAAATGGCGATCATCCAAAGTCTTGATACTCTTCTGGAAACCGCACAACGCTTCGACCAATTCCAATTCCATACGCATGACCAAATGGACGCCTTTCCTCGTGAATATCGGATGTTCTTGCTCGTCCAACACGACCACCAAATCGCCTGCCGGTACGCCAGGTTCCTGTTCTCCTTCGCCGGATATAACGATTTTCTGTCCATCTTTCATGCCTGAAAAAAGGAAAATGCAATTGCTGATATGCAACGCAAATCTCCAGACTTACCTTTATCAATGTGCACTTGCGCAACTTTTCGATCGCGTACGGTCTTTTTGCCTTGGCAATTTCGGCATCGATCTTTGGCTGGAATGGTCTGAAAGGGAAAAATGATCAGTTCCGGATTTGGCCATCGCTGTAGGAATATTTCTTACCTCGCATTCGCCTCGACATTCTGGGCAAAGCGATTGAGATTGCGTGATCATACCGGGGCCGATTTGGAAAACGCGTATTTGCACGCCTGTACCCCGACAATTGTGACATTTCTGAACGGAGCCTTCTTTTCCTCCTCGTCCTAAAATAAGGAGAAATTTGAATACTCTGATAATGAGGCAAAAACGTTTCGCTTACCTTGACATTTATCGCAAATGACATTCTTAGCTATGGGTAAATCGATTGATTTTCCATTATACACATCCTCCAACGTAACTTGAATTTGATGAATGATATCTTTGCCTCGTCGTTCTCGTTGAGCATGTTGAGCTGCGTGACGACCTGAAAAGCAGTTTTTCAATTGGAGTTTGGAAAATCAGCAATTTACTTACGTCCGCCACCAAAGAACATTTCGAAAATATCCATGGGCGAATGGAAATGATCACCGCCGCCGCCTTTCATCGCGTCTTCACCGCCATCGTCGTATTGTCGACGTTTTTGAGCATCCGACAACACCTCGTACGCTTGACTGATCATTTTGAACTGAAAAATCAAAATTTATCCATTAATATCAGATGGCAATAATTTTGGGATGGCAAGACAGATTTCTTGCAATGCAAGGCCTCTTTCTGGTGGGCAATATCGCCCACAGCCGAAGGCCTGTATGAATCACCCCCAGAAACCTCAAAAATAATCAATAAATTCTTCACTTACTCGTTCACCTTCATTCGGATTCTTATCCGGATGATATTTCAACGCCATTTTCCGATACGCTTTCTTCAATTCCGCTTCGGTAGCGTTCGGTTTTACGCCCAAAATATCGTAATATTTGGTTTCTTTGACCATTTTCTTAGAAAATCCTGAAAAACTGCTTTTCTTTAATTTCTAATAAGAAGTGGAGAATATTTAGCTTACTTTTGATGATTAGTCCAATGAGTCCTCACTCACGTTCAGAAAGAAATTCACGTAATTCTACGAGCCAAACGAGGAAGAAGAGGTGAAAACTACAAAATTCCATAAAAGGCGAAATTCCAGTACCTCACGTGTGGTTGTGCACATGACTTGCAATCTGATTTTACCAGAAACTGTTATAAGCAGCTGGTACATGGAAAGGCGCGAATTCAAAATACAAGAAACCAGACCCCACCGAACATTGCATGGCCGATAATTGATTCAATCGATTTTCTGTATCTTGAAATCCTAACGAGACTCATGTAAAATTTGACGAATATTTTTGGCTGTACTGAATTGTGACTGTTATGTCATTTCTTATAGCCACGTCATGTCTTCGTCTTGAAAAAGCAGAAGCGGTTACAGTACGCCTGGTGGAAACGGTTTGCGTTATTTCTCGATTTTACTGAAGAAATCTCCGTGATCGATTATCTAGGAAAATATATCCCCACGTGCGATATCTTGCCGAATGTTATGTCGAGATATCATCGACCAATGATTCCTGTGGGATATCCAATGTTCAAAAATTCAAACTCAGTAATTTACACGGTACCTCACTGAAAGCATGTTTTCTAGGATCCTGTAATTTGATACGCTGATTATCGTGGTGCCATTAGCTTTGCTGTAGATTGAAGAGTTCAAAAGCTTATCAGAAATATCGATTTTCGATCAAGCGTGATCGATCGATCGATTTTGACATCACCAATCGATTGGCCTAGGTCTACTATATCAGAAAACGTACCCACACCCCTAATCTTACTTCCCTTTTTGTAAAATAATCGATAGTGAAAAATGATTTGCTATTGGAATGGATATCCAAAATTATCACTAGCAAAAATACAACTTGTGAGCAAGTATTTACGTGACAAAAACACTGTAATTACATCAAAAACAGTTACAAAGTATCATGAATTGTGATGATCAGAATAAAATTTACCAGCATTGTATTGCTGGATGGTGCTAGCTGTGTTGAGAGCTAGCTGCT
>JAQIWJ010001658.1:0-10159 GCA_034695185.1 Discolaimus major
TTCCACCAACGCGCGCCAACGTGCAGACAACACCGGTACCTGAACATCATCTGTTGCGTGGGGTCAATTGTCCGTGGGGTCAATTGTCCGATACCCTTGGCAATAGTTCAAGGTCGGCGTTCGGTTGGTTTTGTAATAAGTGGTCGCACATTCCATCACGAGCCATTTCGTATTGACGATTCGTAGACGTCGATGTGCGGCCGGAAATTCTTTTCCTCGTTTTCGTTTTGTTGGAAATAATAATCGTTTGTATGCGTCATTGCAAAACCCGAAAACATCTCTGAATAGCGGTGGGTAAATTCGCCTTTTCCCCGTGGCGTTCGTATTAGCAAGTGGGCAAAATCCGTTATTATAAATTGATTAATCTAATTTCGCTGATTCGAGTATTCCTGAGGTGAGTTTTATGAGATTTTCATCTCCTTATTCCCTCTGAAATGGCTTTCTCATAAAGCCAGGGGTAATCTTTGATTTTTGATGAAAGAATACAGATAAAAGAGAAATTGAAGAAACTGACGCTATTTTCTCATTTTTTCAGGACAAAATGATCATCTACAAGGATATTTTCTCCGGCGACGAATTGTCGAGCGATACGTTTCCGATGCAAGTGGTGGACGATATAATTTACGAATTCAAAGGGAAATACGTGATTCGTAAAGAAGGCGAGGTGGTATTGCCGGGCGCCAATCCGTCTCAAGAAGAACAAGTGGACGATGGAACGGACGAATCGATTCAACGCGGCGTAGATATCGTCTTGAATCACAGTTTGGTCGAAATGCCCGTCTATTCGAATGCCACCGTATTCAAAGATTGGGTCAAAGAATACGTCAAGAAATTGGTGGATCGTTTGAAGGCGGACGGCGCTAGCGATGAGGAATTGAAGAATTTCAAGAGCAAAATTCAAGCTTGGGTCAGCGGCTTATTGAAGAAAGAGCGTTTCGGCAATTTACAATTCTTCAGCGGCGCCGGCGACAATGCTCACGAAGGTCAATTGGCAATCATGGAGTATCGATCGGAGAACGGAGAAGAAATTCCATACGTCATGTTGGTGAAACCAGGAATACTCGTTGAGAAATTCTAATGTCGAGGAGGAGGAGGGTGTACTACGAATGGATCGATTTCCAATTTCATCCATTATTATTGACTTCTATGTTAATCGCCTCTTGCTAATTTTGAAAAATTTGATGGTGACTATTGAAATTCAGCGTGATTTTTGCATTATATTGAGGATAGATATGCCGTGTTTTCAGGTTCGCTCGAAATCATCGTCGACCGATATCGATTTTACCAAGCCGATTACGCCTCGTATTTCGGACTCATAATCTCGTAATACGCGCATTCTAAATATTTTTGCATGTTTACCAAACAAAACCTCGATAATGTTGCGTACATGAAAGTATCCTAATACTATTGGAAAAGATAATGCAATGCAAAAACCTAAGATGAAATATCTCATTCGAAAACGCCTAGTCCACCAAAAACCCCCCACATCCAAATACGCGTTATCATGGATAACAGCAAACAGCTCAATCCCCATTATATCTGACATCAAAAAAAATACCTCAAGTCCATATCTAAGCGAGACACAAAAAGAAAACAGAATAACCCAAATACGAGGACATTCAATAACCGCATAAAAACATTCGCACAAAATCACGGCGATTTTGCGAATAAGCTGACAATAACCGTTTTAAAAACATCTCACACCTGTCACGTCCCCTCCCAAACGCCTTCTGAACAACTAGCCTTTTTCCAAAATTTCCAAATTCTTCTAATAGAATAAAAATGACGACGACCGTTTCTTGTCTATATCTCCGTCCATATCGCGTATCCACGGTCCACCAAAAGTCGATTGATAAACGTCGGTTGCTAAAAGTAAAATACCATTCGTCAGACATCAAACGCTCAATAAACACTCCTCACCTTCGAATCTTGAGAAGGAGCGTACAATTCCACCGATGGCGTATTATCAGTGGCGTGGCCGACCACTTTGGCGTCGATCACTTTGCTCAACGCCAATTGTTCGAATAACGATAAAGCTTCTTGCGACCAACCTTCGGTTTCTGAAAGAGATAATGTTAAAAAAAGCATGAATCGGAAAATACATTGAACTGCTTACCATCGGCAGGTACAATATTCGATAAATAGCATTCCGTCGCTTGAAATGGTAGCGTCATGAAATCACTCCTGAAAAATGGCGTTTTGTTAAACATCGCTCCTCGAATCCGAGAGCAAATACTGGCGATAGTGGATGCACATAAGGCGGTCTGCACTCCGAACTGATCCGCCAATCAGTTCATCATCATAGCATGGGCCATGCTCCTTCCACAGCAATTAATACAGTGTGCTAAGAACTTCACCTGATTTGACGCAAATCCGAAACCGCCACCCGACAATAACCACCATAATCCACGAATTTCACTAACGCTTCATCAGTGTCGTCGTAGAAATCAATGGTCTGAGCTCTGTACCATCCGCCCAATACTGGAGTAGCGCAAACCACGCCCACTGAAATGAGAAGTACAGTAGCATCACCTATCACGATAGGCGCTGCTCCTTCTAGTAAAACAGTACTTACTCTCGACAGGTCGAGGCAAATCCGGCACGCCCGCTGGTTGACTGTAAACGGCCAACATGTACTGATCAAGGCGAGCCAATGATGGAAACGTGGGATGCGTTGGTTGTTGAATGAAGATATGTCCAACGTTGACGATGCTGCTGACCGCCACTTCGGTATTCACGCCTTCCGGTAGATTTAGCTGAAAATGAAACGAGTGTGTATAAATTACTATCCTTTTCAAGACTTCCTCTTGTTATGACGCAAGTAAACCTAGTGCAGATGCGCTTCATTTGCTGATAAACAAGGCCCATGCCCGCAAGAAAAACATTAGCGCTAATTGAGATGGACCTTGGAGAACGCCTATGCACGACCTTTCCTTTTGATCATTAAAAATCAATATTCTCCTTCGCTTGCAGCTACAAACTCACAAGCAAGCAACCCCTGTCGGAGTCTACAGACAGGAGACTCCGCAGCTGCCTCCTTTCCATAATTGGACAGCTAATTTGCTCAGCTGCGCAAAGATTATCTTTATCATGCGCGCAAACTCATCTGTGTACAGCTTCACCTAATGCTGATACGCTCAAAAAGCGCCATGCCATGCACAAAGTACAAAAAACTTCTCACCTGAACAACGTTATCCCAAACAGGCGTTCTCGGATTTGACACTGGCGGCGGAAGAATCGGCGTCAATTTCAATTCCGGAAATCTTGATGGCGGGAATTTGCGCCGAATCAAGCGTAGACATTTGTTGATTTGTTCACGAGTACCTGCAAACAAACCACTATGAATGAGCTGGTATTAAAAAAGTTCATCCTGTCTTACCTTCCAACGTACAAATCTTGTGCTTGTCGCTGTAGAAATGATCTCTGATGACGATGTAGGCTTGCGACTGTTCCGTCAACCATTTGATCGTTGCGCCCTTCTTTCCGATCAATAAACCAACGATATCTCGCGGAACTTCGAATTCGTATACGGGCGGTACTTCGATCAATTCCTCAACCGGGCTCATCGACGATTGTACGCCCGTCGTAGATGCTCCTTTCCCGCTGTCCTGCGATGCCTTAAAAAACATATTCACATTATGAGGAGATGTGGAAAGGCAAAATGAAATTACTCTATCCTCAATGAGCATTGCTGCCGCAGTACTTCTCAAGAGCAAATTCGCTGGCTACGATGCGCCGAGAAAGAAAATGTTTTCTTGGGCTGTTGTAACACTATTTACCTAGACGCTTCTCCTCATATTCAATGGCCCCCCAAATAAGAAAGACAGCCAGTCGCCGCTCAAAGGTGACCATTGTAGAGACAGCAGGTGCCGTTGAAAATTTCTAATGACTGCTGTTCGTTCATATAAGCTACCCATCTGCATTTGCAACGCCCCCCCCCCCCCGCCATTCAATAAATTGATCAAGGGACCGCGATGTAGCAAGAAAACACTGTTCCCACTGCTGCACCAGAAAAACCAAAACATCTCAACCAGGCAGGGGTATTGAACCAACTGAACTAGTCGCTGAAAACATGGAAATTCGCTTTCCATTAACAAAAGCTATCTCGTGCTAGCCAGTCTAAACAACGCCGTTTCCGCATTGATATGAAAACTTCAACAAGTATAAATTGGTCGTTCAGGCACCAACCGACCAGAACCTCACTGACATGGCTTCACATAATGAAAGCTAAGCTAAGATACCTCATAAACTAAGTTTCCTTCCTACACTCATTCTCTGGTGAGAATAAGAACTCGACGGGCAAGGAAGGGAATAAATTAACGCACGAGGACTGGCTTCACCTATTCGCATATCCCCCCTCCCCCGCGAAAACAGAACAGGCCATCCATTTAGGCCCGGTACAGGTCGATAATTACAAGCACCTCAACTCAGCCGAAGAAAACATTCACCCCCACCAACCCCAAGGTGCCCAATGCATCGATCGATAAAAAATAAGAAGCTACGCAAGGCGAATAACAACAGGCAAGAAAGAAAGAACCACCTTCCGCATCCGCTGTAATTTGTAAAAGACCCACTAGGATATATTTTGCACCCATACTTAGCTAGCAGGCAGGATTTCTCTCATCATGCTCAAATTAATTATGCTCGATTGATAGATAACACCGCCTTGTTTCTAATAAGCTCAACGCAGCTTACACGACTGCTCAGGCAGTTAGAATTCCAGAGAAACGCTTACCTCGCTGTGTATATCCGAGGCCATCGATGGACTATCGGCACTTTGACTTTTCACCGATGATACCGCCGGCGATGGAACATGTTGATGACGAAAGCTATTCTCCTTGCGCATTACAGAACCATTTTGGACGTTGCTGCTGATGTCGCTGTTGAAGCTACCGAATTCGCGATCGTCTTCCGGACTGCTGCTGCTGCTGCTGACGATGGACGGCTTCTGTTGAATTCTTTTCGTTCCACTGTTCAATCCGACCGATGCAATTTCGGCTTCCGATGAGGCGCTGCTCTCGGCACGCTCCAAATCCTCGTTCCACAGTCCGCTCATTCGTTTCTCGTCCGACATTTGATCAATTGAAGACGTACCAACGCTGACGATGGCCGAATCATTCAACAATGGCGTTGTATCCAAATCTTGTTTCGGTTTCTCTTTGACCGATGGACTGGATTTCTCCTTGGATTTTTGCTGATTCGATGCTTTCGTTGCGCCGCGACGTTTCAATACCATTTCTCCATCTTCTTCGTGTTCGTAAGACGATGAATCCGTAGATTCGTCCATACTTTCTCGTCCAGCTTCGGTCGAATATTCACGTTCGTGTTCGCTGTATTCCTCATTCGTCGACGTTCTCTTTTGAATCGATTTCTGCTGACGAATTTTAGCAGAAACTGATTGCGATTTATTGGCCGATGATGATGATGAATTTGCCTTTTTGACAGAACGATTCTTTCGACGTTTATAATACCAGATATATCCGGCGGCCGATGCGCAGAAAATAGCCGCCGATACAACTGCCACGGCGCTTTTCATCGTAATCGTATTCATCGACATTTTCTCTCCCAAGATTCTCTACTTCTTCAACTGAAATAAAAGAGAGCAATCATTCCTCAGATTTTTCCACACTGGCACAATTTATGCCCATGCATGCTAACTGTACTGGCTGCAATTTCCTCATTCTCATTTCCCGTGAACGGCCCAATGTTTACATTGCAATGGAGCAAAAAGCTAAACTCATGTCCTTACTTGCTTTATTTGAACACCCTTCAATCGCAAAAAGATGGCGTTGACGAAAAATGCCGAAAAATATTTCCTCCGAAATATATACGAACGTTGGCGACAGAGACGGAAATATTATTCAATTTTCACTGGAGGAATATTTCCAGCAATTATGCATCAATCAATACGAAAACACTTTCCAACTTTTCAATGTATTACTCGTATCATCATTGCACAACTCGCATGAAATCATCCCAACATTTCAGGATATATAATAATACATGAATAGAAGAGAAAAGTATGGCCGCTGCCACCAATATCCCAAGCCAGCAGCACAACACAGGGAGTTTTGTCATAAGCAGTCGCAATCAAACCATCGCGGTATTTTGAATTTTGTAGATCAATGCTGATTTTACTTTTGGCACATGCTGTGGAGAGCTTTTTTCTCTAAATTTCCAACCATTGACATATGTAGCCGATTTTCCAACACAGAATAACTGATATTAGAATGATCTTGTGAGAGGGTTTGAAAATCGTGACTTTGAGCGGTTACAGTACGCCATTGAATGCAAAATATGAAGCCAAATTTAGCATACATTTTTGGACTTTCGAACCTCATCCCAAGTGCACTATGCAATCGATAAGATTGATCAATATACCATAGATAGCTTGATTTTGACTTCACTAAATTAGGCAATTTAAAAATTTGAGACCTTGAAATACACGTGATTAGTGAACGAAATGTACATTTTCTGGGATAACTGATCGTGCTGATTCTAAAAATCATATTTATTTTGATGTGTGATGGATATTTAGAGATTTGATCTATATGATCAATTTCCGATAGAGACGTGATAGCATGATTCTGACAACGCCAATCGATTCCCCGCGTTAGAATGTCCAGGAAAATATACCCGCATGCCATATCTAGCTCAATTTTATGTAGAGATATCATCGACCGATGATCCTGTGCAGGATATAGGCAATGTTCAAAAATTTTGAAATCAGTTTAAGCGATAAATGCACTGAAACCATGTTTTCTAGAATAATTCGACACGCTGATCATCGTGGTGTCATTAGTTTTGCTGTAGAATGAATATTTCAAGGAATGATCAAAATTATCGATTTCTGATACAAGCGTGATCAATCAATTTTGACAACGCCAATCGATAGAGCATGTTTTATTATACAGGGACATGTATCCGCATGCCTAATATTGCGTTATTTTCTGCGGAAAAATCACTGGTCAAAGATCACGTGCTGAACTTTGACCAGATCGGGGTTTCAAAAATCGATACTGACACGATTGGTGCTCTAAATGCATATTTTCTGGGATAACTAAGCATGCTGATTCCAAAAATCAGCTTTATTTTGTTATCTGATCAATATTGACAGACTTGATTAGAAATATCGATTTCCGATATATCGATTCCTGTTCGATTTGAATAACACCTGGTGATAGAGCACGACCGATTCTATAGGAAACCGTTCTTATATGTCGTCCCAATCACACACTGATCATGAAATATCGATTCTCAAATGCATGGCATATTGTAACCGCTCATCATATAGGATTTTGGGTACACCTTACAAGGTGAAAAATCACTCAATTTACATGCCAGGCGAGTGGATTATTCAATAATCGGCGACGGAGATTCCACTGATCACGTTCAGTTTTCAATAGGACAAGTAATTAGGCAGTTGATCATAGTTATCGATTTTCGATATATCGGGTTTTGAGTGAACATAATATGATCAATCGACAGAACATAGTTGTTTGTATAGGAAACATGACGACAAAGATCACAGCCACTAGAATATATGTACAGCATTGCCGAAAATCATGAAAGCATACAATGTACGTATACGCAGACGGATGATCAATTGAACTGGATCACTATCCGAGGAGAGTCCATCACATTCACAACGAACATTGACATCAGTTCGGGATTCGGCTAATGCAGTAGTTGCAGACGATTCCCATCAAACTACGCCAGGTACACCGCCGTCGTACGAGTAATCCGCCTTGTTGTGCATGATCAATTTCGAATCCACGAAATAAAATGAATCCGAATGGACAGCGTACGGATTTGCGATCATATCCAAAACTGAAAGCAAGACACATTCAACTCTCGATGAAAAATTTTCCAAAGTTCATCCTTACTCAGCTCCTCGGGCAGTTGAGGAAATTCATAAATATGCTCGCAACTGTTCTTGCTAGTTGGAATGCAGAAGCCGAATTCGAAATCGAACGTCTTCAGTAGGCGATCTCGAAAGAAGTGCCGTTCGATCATGCGAAATTTATTGACCGGCTGCTGGCCCACAGTGAATTCCACCCTGAAATTGAAATGATTCTTCATTCATTCACCCACCAAAGGCACAAAATGAATATTCACAACTTATGTTAGGGTACTTGAGCAGAATAGCCCCTTCCACTGATATACTACCCAGGAGCGAGGTCTGCTCCCACGAATTGACCCCCGCACCGACTGAAATATATGGTCCACTGGAACCAGAATCCAGCCAGGGATATCCCGGCACTGACTGGGTGGAGGCCTTGTTTCTTATTTGGAGGACAGGGGGCTATACTGCACAAGTGCCAACTTACGTTGCTCCGACGTGTTTCAATCGCAGAAATTGAGGCGTGAATTGATAACGAACGTATCTTCCCACGTCGACGTCGACATTTTCACTGGACTGTTGATCGGATTCATCTGGTTCGTCTGAAAAGAAATCATCAATTAATCCAATGACCACTCGTATTCTTTTCAAATCTCTTACCCGCTGGTGGTTTGACGATTTCGAATAAGATCAAATTGGTATCCAGATCACGAATTTTAAAGCGAGTGAATTCGATATCGTAAACATTGGCATCCGGGCGACATAAGTAATCTAAAATTAAAAATATTTGCATGGGATGGAGGAAAGACATGGCAAATAAGAAAAGAGCATGGAGATTACTTACTTTTTGTCAATTTATTCAGTCGCAATACATCGTCGGGCGTGATGACGTCCTTGGTCAATAATTCCTCTTCCGCGATGGGTTCTTTCTTTGGACGCATGCTTTCTCCCCTGTTTGCTGAGAATTGGCGACGATAAAGGCTCCTGTTGCCTGGATAACTGAAATAGAAAATTCTGATGAATCCATATTTCTTACGCTCTAATGTTCTCTCATATAAACACAGCTACTATGACGACTGATAATTAGCTCATCTATTTTAGTCCCACTTCAGAAATTATTGCAAAAGCCACGGGGGTAAAAAAATAAAGTAAACTCGGCCCTGGCGTGGGAAACAGGCCTCAGTCGAAGAATCAGCAAGAAGCTTATCATGGGTTTGCTCAGCCGGAAGAGCAAAAATAGCTGGTAGTAATTTAGAATTTCCAATTAAAATTCTTGCAAATGAGATTTTCTCTTTATTTTCTTGCCAGCTGGCAACCGTCCAAACCAGGCGAGCATACTGTAGATCGACACACAAACCGATGTAAAACCAGGTTTCAGTCTTGAATAGCAGAAAAACGCTTTGAAAATAAGCTGATTGATCTTATGATTCATTATGGGATAAAACTTCTTAGCCAATTCGTCAGATATAACTGAATTAGAAAATTCTAAATGGCCTTCCGCTAAAAATATTCCTCAAGGGAAACTCAATTTTCAACCCACTGAACCGCCTGTTGCAATTCCAGAAAAGGCGATTTTTTCGGCATGGAAATAAAATTCTTCATTTCCGGTTTCTCTTCATTCATAATTTTGCTTCATTTACTTAATTTTCTGCAGAATTCAGCTAATATGAGTCTTCTCTGCTGCGAAATCTAGCGAATTAGCTAATGCGCGTTACCTAAATTCTTAGCATCCATTCTCCCCCCCCTGTTCGGTATTATCTTATTGTAAATATCCGAATTTATGTTTTCAGAGACTTGGGGGGAAAAGAGACAAAATGAACGTGGGCATAGCAACGTCGGAGGATAATCCGAATCATTCTTGGTTATCGGCTCGTGGCGGTTGGGTTTCGTATTCGCTCGGCGTGGTTTTATTACATTTGGTCATACGAGTCGTACCATTGATCCAAGGACCATACGTTTGGACGTTGACCAATGTCATTCACAATGTAGTGAGTATTTCTTTTCTCATACTTTTCATTCACGGCCAAGATTATCAGCAATATCTGATGATCTTTCTTTCAGCTTATGTATATTCTATTACACACGCTCAAAGGCGCCCCTTGGTTGACGTTCGATCAAGGTGAATGTCGACGATTGACGCATTGGGAGCAAATCGATCGCGGTACTCAATTCACGGAAACGAGAAAATTTCTCACCGTTTTTCCAATCGTCCTGTAAGTATTGTAAATAGGCCATGGCCCTTTTTTTGCTGTCCATAGATTTACAGTATACAGTCGAACTCGCATAAGAGCAACCCGGGCACTTGTGCAGTATAGC
>JAQIWJ010001659.1:0-10157 GCA_034695185.1 Discolaimus major
TACTTCTCAGCTTGTGATCATCAATCACGAACCCATGAGTAACAAATTTTTCCAATGAAACTCGTGGATTTTTCACAAATTTTATCAAATCGATTAATCTGATCATCCCCAGTATCGATCGATACTGAACATCTGATGCCACCATCGGAGTCAGCGTAGTCGATAACCCCGGAATACATCTTTCCGGGCCTTTTATAAGCGTATTTGAGCGTTTTCTTGAACTACCCCCAAACGCACGCTGTAAAGTTCAGCGGTTACAGTATGCCAGTAACTTTGATAGCTAATATCTCTTGACGCAATCATGCTAGAAACCTGATTTCGACGGTTTTCTACACAAAAGCGACCATGCAAAATCGAATGGTGATGTCAATTTTGAGCTAGGATTTGAATTTTAAAAAGTTCAAATTTACGAGCGTTTAAAATAGTGAAAATAGCGAATTTTTTCAGATGCCCACAACAATAACCACAATAGAAGCGTTGGATTACAAGATGAAAAATTATCAAGCCTGCATCGTGGCGTTGGATAATAAGGAGATCCATATTTACAAAGATATCTTTCTCGTGGATTGTTTGAAATTGGACGAAGTACCCACCGGTCTGAAATTCGGCAGTTTCGGCCGAGAGGATGGTGCGTTGGTGATCACAACGCGAAACGGTGGTCTTACGATAAAATTATTCAAACGCGGAGCGAAGCTGGAGGAAAAAGCCAGCGCCCCTGGTCCGCCCGCGGCTCAAAGCCAAAAACTGAACGTACCGAAAAAGACCAAAGTTTTCGTGGATTTGACCATTCGGGAACGCGAGCAAGCGAAACAAATACATCAGACATTTCAACGCGAATTATTCCTGCTCCGATTGAACGCGGCCAAATCGTACGTGAATATGATAAATAATAATTTAACACCCATCTCGGCCAGCGATGATGAATTGCTGAAATTATCTGCGCAAGTTCACGGATTCGGGCCAACGTTCGTTTTGAAAGTATTTTTACAATCGTCGGTCAGCGCGTGCGTCGGATTATCCGTTTGTTTCCATTACGATTCGGCGTTGTATAATGCTGAGCCGAATTTGATCCCTGTCCCATTGATGGTGCCAGGGATCGAGTATAATTTTCAAACGAAAATCACCGCGTTGAGTGATAAGGGATTGGCTGGGGATGTGAAAATTGTCGTGATCAAAGATGATCGATCGACGCCCATGTTGGCGGCAATTGTCACTATGCCGGTGGCCGAAGCACCGTTGGTTTGATCAGATTATCGATTTTATGTGATCACTTTTTGGATAATTGAAATTTTACTCAGCAGGCACATTCATATTATTGTGCACAACGTGTCCATAATATTTTCAGCACATTTCACATTGTATCGGTATCGATTATATTACAAATTCAGAAAATTCGATCAGTTCTGTCTGTCCTGTGTCTTACTGTAGGTCTGCCCATTTTGAACTGCTTTTGACTCGCATCAAGTGGACTGCTTATGACAAGTCACCATCACGAGTTGCTCCAACAAAGACATGTCTGCTATTTGCAACGAAACGCATAAAATCCTCGAATTTTTCCAAAATCGAATTTATCACCATCATCGATATTTATAAAATAATCAGTGATTTCAGCATGTCTACGCAATCAGTGAAATGGGAGTCGATTATTGTGGGCGATTATTATATGGTTCAACGATCGGATGGATCTTCACGTAAGAGAAAATGAAATTTTGGTTTTCGAGGCTCAAAAATGATTCTTTAATAGATTTGGCGGAAATTATTGAATCCAGACCGAGTTCTCGGGAATTGAATGCCAACGAATATTACGTTCATTATGAAGGATGTAAGTATAATTTATGAAATTCTAAAATATTGCAATTTCTGAGGCATTCACACAAATACTCTTTCAGTTAATCGTCGATTGGACGAATGGGTTACTCAAGATCGTATCGACGCCTCATCGCGTAAACACAAGGACGAATTACATCGAGGCGGTCTTTTATCGGCTGCTTCATTCGATTCCGGTACGGACGACGAGAATAGAAAATTAACGAGAAATCAGAAGCGTCGTCATGATGAAATCAATCATATTCAACAGGTATGTTCTGTTTTTTCGATCTTTCTCAGACTATTATATCCGTATTTTAGACGTACGCCGAAATGGACCCGACAACGGCGGCGTTGGAGAAAGAACATGAAGCGGTGAGTGCATTTGATCAAATTTTTGCTTTGACTACAACCAACTTCAGTTTTAGCTAACCAAAATCAAGTACATCAATTGCGTTCAATTCGGCAAATACGAGATCGACACCTGGTATTTCTCGCCGTATCCGGACGAGTATGGCAAACAACCGAAATTGTGGGTCTGCGAATATTGCTTGAAATACATGAAATGGGAGAAGTCATTTCGATATCATTTGGTAAGTCTCTTGTTTGATCAAAGATTTCCTTCCTTATCGCAATTGTGTTTGCAGAGCGATTGCACGTGGCGGCATCCGCCTGGAAACGAGATTTATCGAAGAGGTTCAATATCGGTTTTCGAGGTGGATGGCAAGGATCATAAGGTAATTATTCTCTGCTGCAGTGGCCGAAGCTAATATTCCTCGCATTTCAGGTCTACTGTCAAAACATCTGCCTATTGGCCAAGCTATTTCTGGACCACAAGACGCTTTATTTCGACGTGGAACCATTTCTGTTCTACGTTTTATGCGAA
Organism: Discolaimus major; assembly: GCA_034695185.1. NCBI lineage: Eukaryota > Metazoa > Nematoda > Enoplea > Dorylaimida > Qudsianematidae > Discolaimus > Discolaimus major. Next base: position 2,693 of record JAQIWJ010001659.1, read on the forward strand.
GTGGATAAGCAAGGCGCCCATATGGTTGGATACTTCTCAAAGGTAATTTTTCCACGCTCGTGGCTTCTCTGAATTTTAATGCCTGCTTATTTTCAGGAGAAAGAATCACCAGACGGCAATAATCTGGCTTGCATTATGATATTACCTCCATTTCAAAGGAAAGGATACGGGAAATTCTTGATCCAGTTAAGTAAGTTATTATGCAACTGATGCGATGCGGCTCGACCTAAATTGCATCTTCTGCTTCAGGCTACGAACTTGCCAAGCGTGATGGTACGATTGGGTCACCGGAAAAGCCATTATCGGATCTCGGGAAATTGAGTTATCGAAGTTATTGGGCGTGGGTGCTGCTAGAGATATTGGGCGAATCGAAAGGGACAGTTATGGTCAAGGATTTGAGGTAAGTGCCAGTTCTAGAGACACTACTAGCAGTGGTAGCCTGAAAAGTGCATTTCCTTTCAGTGAAATCACCAGTATCGCTATGCCGGATATCATTGGCACGCTCCAAGCTCTCAATTTGACAAAGTATTGGAAAGGACATCACGTCGTATGCGTTACGCCGAAATTGATCGAAGATTGCATGAAATCCGAGATCTTCAAGAGGCCCAGTTTGATCGTGGATACGTCATGCCTTCGATGGGCTCCGAGTAAGAAGCCAAGAATCACTGATAAGAAGAAGTGATCGTAGCATATTCATGCTGTCATGTATTATTGGGTAATTCCTAAGTGTGAAATAGAATGTTCAAGAAATTATTGCCTGGCTAGTTTCTGTACGCCTTATATGGGCTGGCTTTCAAAGCCTTTCTTTGCATTATCATGTATCTGAAACTGGTAGACTGAGGATGGTGCCTTTTCAGGGAACTCATCAATTTTGCAGGAAGAAGACTCCGCCCGACCTCGTAGTTGGATGAAAAGAATGTAAACAAATTGATCTCAACCGACGCGATTATCGATTATGGCATCGACAACCAAACCGTGCTTGAAAGTGGTACTATGCGGTGACTTCGGTGTTGGAAAGAGCTCGTTATTTCGACGATTCGTTTACGATAAGTTCGTGGAGAATGGCGGGCGTAGTTCGACGTTAGGATTCGATCATCATGAAAAGAATTATCATGTGGAAGGCAAGGATATCACGGTAAGCGTTATGGATTATCTGGATCCAGTCCAGGTGCTCCAAAGCCAATGACTTTGGACGGATAGAGCGTGTCACACAGCTGGATTTAGGCAGCGGATGCTGCAGAATGTGGTCGTTGATCGCTGATTAGAAAGCATCATGATCCAGATCCAATCTGGATGATCCAAAGCCGATGGTTTTGGACAGATAAAGCATGTGATCCAGCTGGATTCGGCAGCAGATGATGCAGAATGTGATCACTGATCAGACCAATCATTAAAGCACGCTTTCCATTTCAGCTCCAATTATGGGACACCGGCGGATTGGAACGCGTGGCCACGGTGACCAGTTCATACTTCAAATACGCCGACTGCGCGATATTGGTATTCGCTTACGACGCGTTGGATTCGTTCAATTCATTATCCCAACACATGTTGGAAGTGGTGGCGAACGCGGAGAAAGCCAAGATCTTCCTGTGCGGCAACAAAGCGGATCTAATGGACCTCGGTATGGGACCGAAGCCATCGGACGTCGATACGTTCTGGGATCAAAGTTTCACGACCGAAGGCGGGAATATGTTTCGACAATTGTACAAAGTCAGTTGCAAGACCGGTCAAGGCGTTCATACCATGTTCGAGGATATCGCTCGTGTGCTGGCTCGCACTTGCCGAACCGAACCGCCGCCGACGCCCGAACACTTCCAACTTACACGAGAACCGCCGAAGCAGAATTGCTGCAATGGAACGTCCGGTGAATGAAGCAGTATTTTGTACATTTTTGCCATCGATTTTATCAGCTTTCCTAGTCACGTATGTTTCATATCACGCATCTTGGCAGAGTATTTAGCTTTTCATATTTACGATTCGATGTAATAATCTGACACGTATTTGAATATGCCCATTATATTGTATCAAATCCGACACAATAGCCACATGATTACAAATGAAAAGTCAGAATTGTAAATTGCTAAACCGAATACCGTAACGCTTCCTCCAAATCCGCGACATGATCAATCGATCGATCAAAGATCACAATATCGATACGATCGTCTACGTTTTCATGGCGGCACGTCTTGTTGTAACTGCTTGATATCCGGATTTGATTGCGGCCACCGAACAACGACTTCCGCACGTCGAACATTGCAAGAAGAACAAACGAGTGTCCTTTTGTAATTCCGTCTCGGCCGAGTGACACGTGTGACAGGTGACGTATTCCTCTGAAATAATGGGAATTTTTAAGATCACACTGCACTGATCTTGAATATGGGACGCTTACTGATATATTTCCTCAATACGCTTTCGATGTGCTTCTGTTGAAACCGTCCTTTTATGATCAAATGCATATTACCGTCCACCGAACCACTGAAAAGAAATCATAATGCAGACGCAGTCACGAAGAGCACGATCAAAATGCTTACCTGGTACCCAATTCAGCCAATAAGAAAGCGAGAAGATGCTTCGGCTGTCGTTTGAGCCTGAAATGAAGCATCATTAGCATAGGTCATTGCGGAAATGACTGATCTGAAAGCCAGGCCTTCAATGCCGATTCTGCTGCTCAACAGCAGCATGTGCGATGCAATTAAAATAATCAAGCTACTTACTGCTTGCAAATTTCTTGAAAATTCGCGAACGCAGACTTCTTCGAACCAGCACGACCGACTTGCGGTGGACTGAGCTTGAATTTCGGCTTCTCGCCCGTAGCCACGTTTGGATTCTTCTCGCGGATGATAGCGAATACGCGTGTCAACAGCTAAAACCAGAAATCATGAGCAATTGAAATATTGCATCAGAAATTTAAAAACTTACCTCTTCGTACGTGTAATCAGGCGTTCCGTCGGCCGATCCTAAAATAGATATCCTTAGAATATTCTCGATTCAATTTAAAAAAATACCAATTACCTGGCTCCGTCGGGGCCGCGCCGCCTTCGGACTCCGCCGGCTTATCCTACAAATGGGATTATTTTAGAAATTCAGCTAATTAAATAGAATTCAGATTTTACCTCGTCAATCGCTTTCGGTTTTTTCTTTTTCTTCTTGCCAAAATCCGGCTCAAGAGCTACGCCGCTATCGATATCCGGTTGTTCCACGTTATCCATATCGGGTTTCGTATTTTCGTCCGGTTTCGATTTCGTTTGTTCCTCGTTCTGATCCAAATCCATTTGTTTCTTCTTCTTCTTCTTTTTCAACGTTGGATCGAATGACTGAAAAGAGAATTTTATCATTCGCTGATAAAAGGAAGGAATACTCTGGGAAAAATCCAGAGGCGAAGAATTCTTAGGATTCCATTTATTCCTGAATAAATTCTACACTCACCACGTCTTCGGCCATTTTCAGTAGTAATCCCAAATAATTGTTCACCAAAAACTAATTATACTTGTCGAATTGAACTTGATCGAAATATCGTAAAATAATGATGAAATTTCAATTGCTTTTGTAAATGTTGACGAAATGGGATTTTTCTCTTGCCAACCAGCCAGCCAGCCGGCTGGCACCTGGCTGATGCAAGACCGCACATCTAAAACTGCTTATGACATTCCTTGAGCGAGTCAAATGTTTGAAATCTACAGTATCCAATACAGTACTCGCTGATCTGATCAGCGTTCAGAATCACGATCACTTACGAATGCATGATTATTATTGAAAAAATCCCCATGTACAGTGAACCCACATCAAAATCCGAGTACAGAAATCACGAATATCCATATCTAGTCACAGAATAAAATACTGCAGCTTACTAGAATATCGATCAAAAATCACAATTCGACAAATCAGTTCAATTTCGTATAGCTTGGCGGTGAAATTCGACGTTGCAGACACTTGCCAACGTACAATGGAACGCAACTGACCGCCGTGATCACCGTGGTTTTCCACCAAAATTGGGGCGTACGTACGAACTCCACATCTGAAATCGAACGCCATTTTGAAGGCCATATGGCGATCAAAAATTTTCAATCACTCACCGAATAATCCATTCAGCAGGAATAACGAACCCGCATAGCACACGACGGAGAAGACTTCGGCTACGATCATTGCCCAATGCCACCGATGCACCGTCAACGCAACCATGATCAATTCGGTCAATATCAACGCAGTGAACGTGATCGATACGATGTGAATAAAATCGCTATCGAATAGCACGAAAGCGAGATACATGATCGCAGCTCCTGAAAGAATCACCGAATTAGTGATGCTGAATTACTCTCGCATTGAACGTACCTTGGTATATGCTCGCCAATACCCACATGAAGAATGTCTTGTATGACAAGGATCGTCCCTAAAACAGAAGTTAGAATTAGAAATTGATTTTCGAAATTTTGAGCATGATTACCTTGAACAGCTCCTTGTACAGCTCCGGATACATCAACGCAACGGTATCTTTGATATCTCGATCCATGACCAGCGAGAATACAGGGAAACTCGTGTAAATCGTTGAATACCTGAAAATAGACCGCATTCATTCTTGAATGATGAATCATAAAAACTACTTACAGAACCATCAGCGTTCCAGGATACAGCGAAACGGAGACGAAATAGAATACGCACGAGAATACGGCCTGCATCGTTGAAATAATAAGGCCACGGTGGATGACGAATTGGGCTAAAGCGCTGGACCGTTTGTAGCATTGACGACCGTGAACCAATAGTAGTCGCAATAAGAAGCTGAATTGGGTAATCGAGAAATCAGCTGCCAACGATGCTTGCTTTCCTTCCTGCAAGAAATCATGTTTGGCTTGACTGAATTAATATAAAGCCAAGAATTGCATACCTTTCCAACAATTCCAATTCCAGCATCAGCAGCCTGAAAAAGGATCACAGTCAGCTCAAATGGAATGGACCTGACCACAGGCTTACCTGAATCATGCTGACATCGTTGCCACCGTCTCCAATCGCCGCTACACGCAATGGACGATGATATTTCTTCAACATGTTGACAATTTGCGCTTTCTGAAAGAGAAACCGCGCTTATTCAACAGCACGGATGATAAAAATCAGTATTACCTGCTCTGGAGAACAACGGCAACAAACCACAGCAGGACATCCAGACGCTAATTCCGCAAATTCTTCCTCGTAATCTTGCAAGCATACCTAAATATGGACCACATTATTTTGAGCTTGAATAAACTGCTAGTCAGCTTACCTTCAATGAATCTCCCGTAATAACCATGGCACTGTCGATTTTTCTCCTCAATGCATTCAATTGGGCGTGGGCGTCGGCACGATTGGTCACTTGATTGAACACGTGGATATTTTGGTTTCGACTGAATAGACCAGATGATTTCGCAATGCAAATAGCCGTTTCCAATTTGTCACCAGTGAGCATCCACACCTGAAAAAGTTCATTGTTACTAGCATATCAAATTTACTATCATCAAAATGACGTACCTTGATTCCAGCATTCCTCAGCAGTTCCAAAGTCACTCGAACGTCTTGCTGAAGACTGTCTTCCACGCCAGTCACGCACAGCAGTTGCATATCACGTTCCAGACGAGATACAACGGCTGACATTTTGCTGGCTCGTTCCGTTAGGCTCACTTTGGCCTGCTGATATTGCCTCTAAAACCAGGACACTCGTTAGGACCAAAAACTGAAATTACTGTTGATAGCATACCTCAAATTCCCAGTACTGTTGGTCGGTCAATGATTTCTTTGCCACGACCAGTGTACGTAATCCTTCGCGAGCCAAATTGGAACACTGAAACCAGGGTCATTAGTCTCTGCATCACCACACCAAATGAAAAATCTTACTTCTTCGTCCAACCAATCATTGAACTGCACCACATTCGCCATCACCGAATCGGCGCCTTTCATGAAGAATATGATCTCCTTGGTAGATTCGTCCTGGAATTATGGCCAAACATTAATCCAGACTGAAGCGTCCACCTCAATTTCTCTTACCTGCAGAATGATTCCCATACGTTTGCTTTCAGACGTAAATGGGAACATTTGAAGAATTGTGTATCGTCGAATTTCTCCACCAGCCGTTCGTAACTCGATGATTTGTAAATCTCGTTTAATCAATTGAAGACCAACCGATTCCGACCACGCGACCAGTGCGACTTCGTCCGGAGATGCTGCTTGATACGTGATCTTGTCGCGTAGAGGAACTGTATCCAGGCCCAATTCATCTTCGATCCCACCGTTCTCGTAAACCGGAGTGACGTTGTGGCATAACGCAATGGCTTCAACGGCCTGCAATGAAGATGCATTAGATATGAATAAGAATGATCAACAAATATACCTGTTGTATTTTGTTCATCAGTGGATATTTGGACATCGTTAAATCCATCGAATCAGCTTGATGACCGCCGACGTACAATGACGATAATCCGTTCTTTACCTGAAAGCCATCAATTTGTAACCATTTACAACCAAAACTAAATTAATTTACCTCATCAAAGGTATCCACAGTGTACGCAACGTTTCCAAGATGCAATTTCTTGAACACCTGCAAGAAATCATCATTCAGTGACTGCACTGAATTTTAGTTCATTCTACGTACCATTTGGTTTTGCGTAAGCGTTCCAGTTTTGTCCGATAATAAGAACGACACGCGGCCCAATTCTTCTGGTATTGTGCTGCTTCTAACCACCGTGCCAGGAATATTCTTGTCCCTTGCGACGAAATAAGCGTAGACGAATTTCGCAAGATCCAGCGTTACACGAAGGCTGAAATGAAGAGGGATAACAGGATTCTAATCGTCATGGCATAAAATACCATGCAAAAGAATGACTGATCTTACCTTAGCGGAATAATATACGAGAACAGGAGAATAAATCGAAATAAATAGCGGTACCATGGTCCGTGAAAACCCTGCAAACGGAAAACATGGCATTAGCCAGGCCGTGCTCGAATTGGAAAGTCAAATCATCTTACTTTCAAGCAAACCATGACAAACGCCAAAACGATGACCAAGAAGAACAGAATTTTCGTCAAATTATTGACTTCGCAATCCAGCAGACCAACCTATAATTTGCAAATACATGTAGCTAATCATCAGCTACTGAAAATTGTGTACATACCTTGCTCCGAGCTTGAGATGCGTTCATAGCCGCCCGTGTTTCTTGGCCAGTGTAAATCACCAATCCCAACGACGAGCCGGATGCCACCACGGTTGAACACTGAAACAGAACTATAATCAGACGAAGCCATACAGAAAAACAATGCCTCTTACCCATAACGTGTTTTCCACATTCAACGCATCCTCGTGAACCATACCGCCTTCTTGTATCTCTTTAGCAGTCCCAAGGAACGTGTGAATGCTCTTCTGCGGTTTCTCGGCGTAAATCGTTAAATCCAAAGCGAATATAGCCTGAAAAATAGTCCGCACTTGGAATCGGGCATTCGAACAATC
>JAQIWJ010001660.1:0-10156 GCA_034695185.1 Discolaimus major
AAGTTGGCATTGGCTTCAACGGCACAGGAATTACTACTATTTTAGAACCAGGAAGACAGAATTTCCACCAATGTTCACATGAAGCAAAAATGTGGTCATACCAGAAGTTATTCCAAGCATTGCTAGTCATGGACTAGGCTTCTATTCAGGGAACTGATCCACGAATCATCTATCTGTGGGACTTTCAAATTTAGGTCCATATCCGCTCATCCGCGTCCAAAAGTAGATTCTTCTACCCAGCATTATGTGAGCACAAATCCCAAACCGGTTTTCAAAACCTAAATTGGACTGTACACGTGATAAACGTGGCTACGCAACCTTACTGTATATAAACCCATTTCCAAGGAAGGATACAGCATTATCCCTTGATCACTCTCATCGTGAAGCGGATATGGCATTGATTCAAATCTTTTCTCTCGTCCTGCTTTCCATCCTGGCCTGCCATGAAGCGGAATCAGCTTTCGAAGGCGACCAATGTAATGGAGAATCATGGACACGCATGCCAGGTCTAGGCGTTGATATTTCGGCTAGAGGTAAGGAAGTTTGGGCTCTTGGCGCGGATAAAACCAGCATTTGGCGTTGGGACGGCAGCAACTGGATCCGCCAACCTGGTGCGGCTGTGAAAATTGCGGCTGCCCGGACGGTTGGACCTGGGCGATCGGTACCGATGGTACGTCCGTATTGCGTTTTAATTCAACAATCGCAGCAGCAAACAAATGGGAACGTATGCCTGGCCTCCTGGTCCAAATCAGCGCTGCATCCAAAGATCACGCATTGGGCGTGAGTGGTGACCAAAAAATTTGGTTGTGGGACGGGACCAATTGGCTTGAACAACCTGGTCGCGCAGTTTGGGTGGCCATTGGTCAGGATGATGAACGTTGGGCGGTGGCTCAGGACCTATCCATCTGGCGTTGGAACCAAGCCAGTGGAGATTGGAACCGTATGCCTGGTGCAGCTATGAATATCGATGTGGCTGGGCCAGGAAAAGTGGTGGCCACTGCGATTGACGACAGCGTTTGGATATGGGGCAACGGGAATTGGAATAGGAATCCTGGTGAATGCTGGAGGACTACAACAACGGGCGTCAGATTGTATTGTATCGCTAAAGATACGAGCATTTGGAGTGGTTGCCATCCATGATACACAATGATTTGGATCATGATGTGCTGAATTAGTGATCACCGTGAAGGCATGATGAAATAAAATCGATTAGCATGAAGCTAGATCAGGCTAGCAAATGTTAGCTTCCCTCATCAGCATAAACCGGCTGATAAAAAATAGTATCCAAAGCATTTCCAATTATATACGGAAATATTCTGTCAAACCCGTCACCAAAATAACCTTTATCCACGACGTTTCTCAAATTTGAATCTCACTTGTTATGGCTTGCATTCATGCACGGGTTTTGCAATAGCCGTCATTTGCATGAAGCCACCTGAAAATATTCTTTCTCATACCAAGCAGAATGTATTGAGTAAAACGGCCTCAAAACCACCTGTTCAAGAAGTATCAAAATTGCCGAGGCATCACTAATCATGCATGGCTAGCTAATTATCTTTCCGGATCAATACTATAGGCGGATATGAAATTTGAGGCGACCATTGCAAAGTTGAGAAAGATACAATTACGTCGTATAAATTTGCAAAAATTAGAAATGTATAAACAATATTTGAATAATAAACATATCCAGTCATGAATAATGTGCCATCAATTTCTCAGTGTAGCAAGAAAAGCAGGTGAATCAAGTGATACCTGGCGCGAGGTAATAATTTATTCACTGTGCACATATCGTTTAAAAAGATACTTGTGAAAAAAAGGTCAAGACAAACAGGACTCACCAGACAATACTCGAAACCATTCCTAGAGTACCTTGTCTTTTCACCATAGTCCTGTCTTCATAAAAATGCCAAAACGTGTGTATCATCAAAATGAACTGATCATTGAGATTGTAAATCTGAAAACTCAGCTGGCAGAAATGTCAAGCATGATTTTCAATGTCTGTAGCAGGGTGACAGACATGGAAAAGAAGCTTGCAATAATGAAGAAGCAATCGGTTTTGTCCAAAAGACCAAGTGCAAGCCTATCACAAGAAGAGCAAGAAAATTCAGGTAATATCATCACCTGCACATTGATATGTGCAATACCTCACAACCTGTTTTCCAGTGGTCCATCAATTAGCCCACAAAGTTGATGGCCTAATGGGTCTCAAAGAAATCGTACTGGTCAAACATCCGATCTTAAAGTGCATCTGGTTATTACTATTCTTGGCCGGTATAGGAGGGACAGCATTTTTCGTTTATGATACCATCAATGATTATCTGGAGGAACCAACTTTGACCAAAGTAAGCGTGCTGATGAGTTGTTCAGAAAAGCTAATCAGCATTTTGTAGATCAAATTTCAAACAAACGATACATTCGACTATCCACCGATCGTTCTGTGCCACGGTGCATGGTTTGATGCTGGGCAAGCCATGGATCTAGGCTTATCAGTGGACGGTTTGAAATACGCTCTCCAACGTATCAATGAAAAAATGATACCAGAAAACATCAGCGAAGCAAAAGAGAACTTTTACAGCGTATATCGTCGGCATAAGTTCAAGAGCTTAATCGATTTTTATAAAAATATCACCGTTGATTTGGAACCAAAAGACGATTGGTCCTCTTATCGTAACAGTACAGTACCCTCATACTTATCTCCTGACGGAAACTACACCGTGGAAAAAGTTTACGTTCCCCTTCAATCGACGATGTGTTACAAATTCGCAATGCCAGTATTCGATGCACGGTTGGATATTATGTCCAGTTGGAACAAGATTTATGTAAAGGTCGATAACCGGACGCAAAATTTGTCTCCCGTGAATGACTACTGGAGAATGTATTTCACCGATTCGGCTGACGCAGCTCATTTTCTCCCAATATATTTGCACCCGTTCAATGAATACCGGGTGCTAATTGATGTTAAAATATTCCGGAGCCTGAACACTAGTGCCGATCCTTGCTCGACAGAAACGAGCGGCAATTGCTATGCGAATTGCATCAATACGTTGCTGAAAGAAGATCTCAACTGCACTGCGTTTTATTATTCTAATAATGAAAAGCATCTGCAACCTTGGGATTACTGTAGTCTCATTGAATCGCTTTCACATAATTTAAGCTTGTCTGATTATCTCAGCCAAGCTAAATATGGTTTTTACCAAAAAGCAATGGACAGATGTTACAAATGCCCAAACAAATGCGAGAGAGTATTTTATGAGGCCACAGTTCGAGGAGAGCTGCCATTGGAGAATGAACGTTTAAATTTATCCGAGATCAGAATCAAGTTCGCGCATGGAGCGGCTCAAGATGGTGAGATAATGGTAATCCAAGAAGTCTCGTCGTACCCTTCATTCACTGCACTCATCAATAACGTGGGAGGTACGTTGGGTTTATTCATTGGAAGCACATTGATGACATTCGCCCAATTAGCATTGTTCATTGTCGAATATATTTTCGAAAAGGGAATGGCAAGAAATGGATAGTGAGGGGGGGAGTATGCCATGATTTCATATTACGATGACCCAATTATGGTGAAGTTAGTGTCAGAAGATTAGGTCGTATATGCAGTGGTTGCATGTTAATATTAGCAGATTTGAAAAATTCACTGAGATTTATTTTCACTGATATTTGCACATGACAGTATGTACACATCAAGGATGACAGCTAATCACGCATTGTTTCTATATCTCTAAATGCATACTGTAGCTAACACATAAATATCTGCTTTTATCCATAACTCATCAAAGTCAGCTACAAATGATTTCCAATCTTTTTCAAATCAGTTAACGCGTCTGGCCCGTGCTGAAGTTCTTCAGCTGCACAACTTGCGTCACAGAAATATCTGATCTCTTACATACTACGAATTTCACCAAGCATCTGACCCATTTCAAAATTGCCACACGAAATGTTCTCACGATTGAAAGCGTCAAAATAGCATCCAATAAAGTGACCGCGACAAAGCAAACCACCACTCCCGTATTGATATAATGATACTGCTTATCCAAATCCGGGAACACGATTATTACGACTAAAGCTGGCAAATGGATGAAAATAGGTATCAACGCATGTAATGCCATTAATTTCAGTATTTGTCGATCTCTTGTCAAATTGCTGGGCGATATCGTTCCAGAACTGACCATCTGTTTATGATGATTGCGCAATTTCATGAACACTTTGGCATAGCAAAATGCCAATATGGCGTAACAGGTAAGGAAATGAATGGGTTTTGGTAAAAGGCAAGCGTAATGAGTTGAATCAGGATTAAAAAGGCATTGAATATCATCGATATCAGTTCGATTCTTTCGTTCCAGACATCCTGAAGAATAATCGATTACGCTGAATCCTATTGGTAACGCCCAACTGAATATGATCAATGCTGTAATCGCAAATGCGTTCCCGTATATTCGATCATACCAATCTGATCGTATTATCGAGATGTATCGATTCAAAGCCAACAACGGATGAGATGTTATACCAGCCCCAGCACTGATTACACTCAATGCTGCCATGAAATGGCACATTCCATCATCGAGTGGCAACGGTTGTGCAGTTGTGATCTGTTGAACGCACAAGGTTATGTCGGCCATTGATAATGTAGCTATGAACCACATGTACGAATTTTGACCAACATTTCGCAAGCACAGAAAGATGACCAAAATGTTGCAGGAAATACTGAGCAAGAGCAGGCCCATGTAGAAACAGGTAAATGGTGAAATAGAGCTGCGAGAGTCATCCATTCTGAGATCTTTGGCTGGATTGATACAGCTAAATTTAGTCCTGCTTCAGGTGATGACTACTATAAACAAGCTGTCTATGGCCCAGGCGTGTTAGGAATAAATTGTGTCAAAGTGACAACCTTTTCTTCCTAAATACAGTCGAGTCCGCTTATAAGAGACCGGTCCGGAACACAAAAAAGTTCTCTTATATCCGGATTTCTCTTATATCCGATGTCCACTAACACATGCAGATATATCCTGGGAACACAAGCAGACTCTCTTATAGCCGATTTTCTCTTATATCCGATCCTCTTATAAGCGGACTCGACTGTACCTATTAGAAAAGTAATATCTGTTTGACAATGTCATATGTTTACCCTCCCAGCAGCACACGCGCCAGCTTACATAGTGAGCTGGTGTTTGGAAAATTAATCAAACATTACCCCCTGCTCCTGTCAGGCGATCGAAGGAGCAAACGATTATTTCGCTTGAAGTAATTGGAATTTGAATTTCATTAACGCCAGACGGGGCTTCCTGAATGTGTTTATACGACGAAGCACCTGGCTCTGGAGAATCCTTAGAATCGAGCCAAATGGTGATCATGGCACTGACCTACGAGGAACTGAAAACTAAAGTGAGCTTCGTGTAGAGTATCCCAGAACACTTCATTAGCAACAGACCGCGTTTTCCAATTTATTTTCAACAGATAGAGGAAGCAGTGATCAGGCCGATTAGGTTCTCGTTGATTGAAAGCATTGTTGCGTAAATACTGGTAATCAGGAAGTCGAGTGTAGTCTCAAGGCCATCATATATATCACTATGTGTATCGATTTTGCCTCACATAACATGTCCATGCATGCACTGCATTTGGCAAGCATTTTGACATATTATTCAGGTTTGGCCAAGACATGGACCGATATGAAAATTATACTTGTGATTATACCATAATTTATAACCAGCAGAACATGCTTTTCTAGCCAAATCGATTCAAGAAGTTTCCATTCTTTCCCATGATTTATTATGTTCTGAATATACATTTCAATCTGGCTATCCTTTAGCACATAATTTTTGATGAATGATTATTTTGCTGGACATAAAGCAAGATCGGGCATATTTATACACATTTTCCTATACAATCGATACTTCAGCTATCAAGCTGTGCCAGAGCTGACGAGTCAGAAAACTAATAACCCTTTTGCATTACGAAAATGCCATTGTCCATATCATTTACATGATTTCATCTCATCATTCTCGGCTAAGTGCTATGCTAATCAAAAAATCTATAATTGTATTAAACAAATGATATGCATAGGTATGCTGGGGCTATTTCTTAGCCATGGTAGAAAAACTAATAATCCTCGTTCAGATCTTTTTTTTCATCCATGATCCATCCTAGCTGAAGGAAATAAGGAAAATTGATATTCTAGAACCTCAGGTTAGTCTCAACCTATACATGGATGTGACTAGTTGAGCGAGCATTTCCTTTGTGCAGTACTTGGTGATGACTAATCTGACAAATAATTCTTGCTTGCCCGATTTGTATTACATTGATTTGGGCATCAAAGCACAGCGTTTTCAGCAATTTTACACCGCCCCAGTGTACATGTTTATTGGAATCATTGGCCACAGCATATGTTTATTAGCGTTTTTTAAACAATGCAAGAAAGAGAAGGCTTATATGTATCAAATTCTATTGACTAGTTCTGAAATACTTGCTGTTGCTTTTAGTGGTTCGTCTTCAATATTTGACGGATTGCGCACTGATAGGAACACAATTGCGTCCCCTTATTTTACGAACTGCTACCCTTGCACACTAATTGAAACGATTATTCGATTCATTGATTATAGCTTTGTTACTCTAACCTTACTTTTTTCAGTTTGTCATGGCTTTCGACCGTTTCTGTGCATTGTGGAAGAAATCTGCTTACAAACCGACCGGTAGAAAAGGATATATCCTAATGGTCAGCTCTTGCCTTATCTTAGCATTTTCAACTAGCGTTATCAACTTATTTACCACTGAAACAACGATGCTAGCTAAAAATAATGGCAGTACGTTTATGTATCTTCATGGCTTGAGCCCTTTTTTCTTCACAACCACCAGGAATGTATTGAGCACCAACCGAGATGTGCTTAGAATCATTCTCCTTGTGGCTCTGTGTTTTTTCAACATCAGTATACCGCATTTATATCACATGCAAATTCAGCAAAATAAAAACGTAATGTCCACTGATCTTGAAATTAGACGTAGGCGAATTTTGAACACGCTGACCATACTTTCATTGACCGAATGTATTTGCATGACTGTAAGCACTGGCGCGATTTTATCTTCTTTTTTCTACATTTTGATTGCTAATTCTTGCACTTACAGTAATACGAATCTATTTGTGTTTGCAATGTGCAAGATGATAACGCAATTTGCATCAGTGGCGGACATATTTTTCATGTTTGTTATCAACAAGTCATTCAGGAAAATGGTTCTTGGCTCTTTACCATGCTTCGGACGATGCCTAAAAGATGCTACGTCCACTTCTGTGGTTCCTATACAGATTCAAGATGGCAATTGTAATATTCGTGGTGGAAGGAAGTCGGAACCTCGTGAGGCAAATCTATGATAATGGAAACTATTGTTTATGAATGCAGTATTGCCAGTACTATGTTAGAATATTTCACATTGATAACATGCCACTTGCTGATCCATTACATTATTCTTGCACTGTGTCGTAGGAGAGGAGAAATCGATATGAATGTTATCACTGGGTACAACACTAGTGATATCACTTTATGCCAGCCTTGCATATTCATGGCTTTTGTATTGATATTGAATGCAAAATTGTGTAATGATTATAATTACACTGGAAGATCCATATACCGCCCCTGATTTAAATCAGTAGATGCATGATCTGGAGTCCATCCAACCAGGCACTTTCGATCGATTGCAGAAATTGAAGGTCATAGTTTTATGTGAGAGTCGTCTGACAACTATACAGAGGATATGTTCAAGTGTAACACAGAATTCCAAACGATGATAATAAAGGATAACCGCATCATCAGTGTTCATCCAGCCAGACGTCTTCAAAACGTTGGTAGAGTTGATTGTCTGATAATCAGGTTGCCACTTACACGCAATCCATGTTCACCAACAGTACTTGGTTGAGGCTTATGGACATGAGTGGAATCCAGGACTACCTATAAGCGTACTGATTTCTCTATTTTCATCAATGTAGCCTCGTTCGTAGTCACAGGACCGGGAAGGATGCCTCGCCAAACGAATTATTGCAAGTATTGCTGTATCAGTGGACTTAACTGAATATCGATTTGTGCTTGTTTTGTGCCTGGAATCCTGATCCTGATGTAATAGTGCATAAAATTGCTTGTGATTTATACCATAATTCATAAACAGCTGCACATGCTTTTCTAGTCAGATGCATTCAAAAGTTTCCATTCTTTACCCACGATTTACCATATCTTTGCAATATACTGTAGCTGCTCAACCACAAACCTAATAATTCTTTTTGCGTCAATGAAAAATGCCGTTATCCATATTGGTCACATGATTTCATCTCATCACTCTCGGCTTGGTGCTCCTGTATGGTAATCAAAAAGTAAAATGAAATTATACAAAGGATATGCATAGGCATGCAGGGGCTATTTTTTAGCCATGCTAGAAAAACTAATAATCCTCATTAACAAAACATGTTTTCACATGCGCATGATTTGTTTTTGTTTTAAATTATTTTTCCATTATCCTTCTAGCTAAAGGTAATTAAAAAAAATTGATATTCTAGAAATCTCAGTTTAGTATCAGTCAGTGCATGGATTTGACAAGTTGTGCAAGCTTTTACTCTCTACAGTATTCCACAATGGCAAATCTTTCAAACAGCTCTTGCCTGGCCGATTTGTATTACATTGATTTGAGCAACAAAGCACAGCGTTTTCAGCAACTTTACACCACGCCAGTATACACGTGTCTTGGATTATTGGCCACAGTTTGTGCATGTTCGCTTTTATCAAACAATGCAAGAAGGAGAAGGCTCATATGTATCAGATAATTTTGACTAGTTCTGAAATACTTGCAGTCGCTTTTTGTGGTTCGAATGACTTGTTTCTAGGGTATCGCACTGATAAGAGCGCAATTGGTTGTAGTACAAGACTTGTAGCTTGTAGCCCTATCTTAATACACATGACTTGTAGCTTGTAGCTTTTAACTTAAAAGCTGGCTGAACCGGGCCCAGGGATAAATGTGCCATTTTATATTTTTCTTTTGCACTAATACCAAAATTTTGCAGCAAACAAGCATCACGCCATGATAGTCCATAAAGCATCTTCTTTTTCGAGAAAGCTCTTTGCGAATCGTCTAATAATTCGATTACGTTCATGGAACAAGGATGGCCAGACATTTATCCACATCAGACACAAGTCCCGATGGATTTGAATTCGTTTGCTGAATAGAAATGCCACTGTGCCATAGAAAAGCCTAATTGTTTTATCATAAACAGATTCCATTGGCATGTACGCCTCGTTTTTATGCAATTAAAGAATCCACTTATGTCTTGGAATCATAGGCCAGAGCTTAATCTTGTTTGCTTTTATCAAACAATGAAAACAGGAGAAAGTGATCAGGATATCGTCATCGCAGGAAGGTGGGCCAACGACCATTGAGGCAATATCGATTGCATTGGTGAACGATTTGGTGAACATGACCAGTGTATTGAGCGCATTGGCATCGTCGCAGGTGAGTTATGAAATGCGGTTCATTGAAACAGATGGCTAATGGATTGTATTGCAGTGATTAAAACTTATTTCAGTTATTGGTTCGAGATATTGAGAATTTGAGGATTATATTATTCTGTAGCTGCCCAAGCTATAATCCTTCTTGTGTCATGAAAATGCCCATATCCATGTCGATCACATGATTCCATCTCATCGGTCTCGGCTGTTGCTGTGCTAATAAAAAAGATAACTGATGTTGCACAAATGATTGTGCACAGGCGTCATGGGGCTATTTTTCTAGCCAAGGCAGAAAGCTAATGATCCTCAATTCATGTTTCCCATGTGTAGACTATTGTCTTCTTTTTAGTATGATCTCCTTTTCTATTATATTATTTATTCCATAGTAAAGCCATGTATTACCCCGTAATCCCTACAAGCCATAGGTAATTAGGAAAACTGATCTTCTAGAAGCTCCGTTCATAGTCACAGTCTCTACATACATGGGTTGAATTAGGTGAACAGGCCTTTCCTCAGTACATATTCCATAATGGCAAATCTGACAAATAATTCTTGCTTGGCCGATTTGTATTACATTGATTTGGGCAACAAAGCACAGCGTTTTCAGCAATTTTACACCGCCCCAGTGTACATGTTTATTGGAATCATTGGCCACAGTTTGTGCTTGTTCGCTTTTA
>JAQIWJ010001661.1:0-10155 GCA_034695185.1 Discolaimus major
TGGAAAGACGGTTGGATGAGTTGGAAAGCTTGCCGGTGACAAAGGAAAATGAAGAACGAATTGGAAAGTTGAAGGTCGATTACAAAGAGCTGTTGGATTATTTGAAGGTGAGGCTGGTTTTTATATGATCAAGGTTGATCAGAGATGATCAGTCTGGGATCATTTTTGCATTGATGTCCATAAGATCAGTCTGGTGATCGGCCTAAGCTGATTACTGGCTGATCACTTGCTGATCACTTGCTGATCACTGTCTGATCAGTACCTACCTGGTCACTACTTGATCATTGCGTGATTAGAATGATCAACAGATGATCAATATCTGTCCAATCTGATTGATTTGTACAAAAAATCACATTTTGCAGGATTGCATGCAAAGGTTGGAAGAACTAGCAACCACTCAGCGTCATCTCGCATCTCACACCAGCAAACTGGACGCCCAAATCACAACAGTAGAAATCGATCAGCCGCCGTGCGATCGCATCTTCTCACTGGACTCGTCGATTCAATCGGAATTCGATCTAATTTCCAAACACATCGAGAAATTGCCGGATGATCAAAAACTAACGTGGATTGCGCAATTGAATAAATTGAAAAATCGATGGGCTCAAGCTGTGGCTTTGGCCCGAACGAAAAAAGATACCGAAGAGAAAGTATCGATGATTGGAAATCAATTGGATCAACTGACGTTGGGCATCAGGCCGTTGCATATTCAATTGGACGAGGCCAATGCGGATGGGTTAGCTCCTGAGCAGAAAGTTGACCGACTGGAGGTAAGCTAATATTTTGGCGCCAATTTGAATTTCAAGGATATTTGCATTTTAGGCTTTCTTGGCGAATTTGCATCCACTGGAGAACGATTTGAATTCACTGGAGCAGCCATTGGGAGAAATTTATTCTGATCAATCATTGTCTGCTTTGGCAAAAGATCAAAAGGCCAAATTGGACGATAACAAGGAGGAAATTCATGGGTTGAAAGGAAAGGCTGAGGTAAGCGACCATGAATTTTTCCTGAAAAATCTCAATTTATCACTGTTGTACTAGAATTATAAATTCACAGTAGCTGAATTTGAATTCCCGCCAAATTGTTTGGAAAGCAGTTGCGCTCAAAAGGGACGCCTGATTTTACCAAACATATTTTTAGGCGCTCTTACGAGGCCTCAAACAAGCTATCCAAATTCGGCAAGAAGTGGAAATCGATTTGCAGCAATTACACCATGAAGCCGATTTCCTAGACCACCTGATCCAGGAAAATCAATTCGCACCAACCGACGATTCATCCGGGATCTCTTCAAAATCTGCAATGATCAACGACGTGGCTCCTCGGCACATTTCTCGAATGCGCACTCATCAAAGTCAGCTGTTCGAAGACAAAGCGCCGCAATTGCTCTCGCATTATCCGAACTCGCAAGCATCGTTGGACGATTTGCGTTCACGTTTAGACCGAGTGAACGAGAAATACGAAAAAGCTAAACACCAGGTCGCCGAGGTCGCCCGGAATTCGGATCAACTCCAGCATTCGTTATCCGCGGTGGCGCCTGTTTTGAATCATATCGAAACATCCATCTTCGAATGTCGGCATCAGCTCTCCGCAGACGATGTGGGTGTCGAGGAGAAAAAACGGAAATTAGACGAATTGCGAGAGGCTAAAGGAAGATTGATGGCCGTCCGACCAGACGTTGAGCAATTGCAGGATATGGCTCAGTCGGCTGTGCTTGAACAACATCGACAGGAAGCCGCCCAGGCTGTTGAAAATTGGAAACAATTGGCCCAGGAATCAGAGGTATGTTTTTATATGAATAGCTTCTTTGGAGATGAATTTCGGAGTTGTGTGGATCCACGCTCATTAGAATTCAAATTTCGCGCGTGGTGCAGACATCATTGAGCTGCTAAGCTTTGCATAACTATAGGCGCCAATTTAAAATTTGCAGACATCGATGAGATTGTGGTAGGCTTTGCATAACTGTAGGCGCCAATTTAAAACCATTGATTCGAATTTTTTGAAATCACTTGAAATCGCCAGATTTTGAATTCCTTATCAGGAATTGTGTCATGTAGATATTTCAAAATAAACAAAAAACAGTGCATGGTATTCAAACTTGATCACATGATTGTAGTATCATGAAGCGACCATTTAGAAATCCAACTAGTCAGATATTTTCTGATCCAGTTTCTCTGCTGGGTCCATTTTAGGTTTTCCCAAACGTAGTGACAAATAATCCATCCTTTTCGTTAGACAAATGAACGACAGCAACTGTCGCAACAAAATTCCTTTCGAGCATTCCAAAATTTTCTACCTCCGCATACCACGAATTGAGACATAGCCGCTTGAAAAAAGCATCAATTTTCTCCTCGAAAAGTGCCAATGGGAAAATTATCTCCAACCGCTACTTTTGATGTTGACAGTATTTTTACCTGGCTCGAATGAAAAATGGCAGGAAACTTATTTTCGAAAACTTTAAAGAGTGGAATTTCATTAGCTGAAATTTCGCATTCTTACCTGGGCCAATGAGGGTTTTAAAACGCCAGTTTTGTTGAGTCTGAGGCCAGCTGTTGCGTATTCATCAATGTGTCATCCAGGAGGTTCGGAGTCTTTACCCTTGCCGCGTTAGCCTCGCTTAGCTTCTCACCGGAGGCTTTGCCTCCTAGTATTAGCTGGGAACGAGTGCGAATTAGAGAAATTCCCTCCGCATACTTTTCGAATCGATGGATGAACAAACTAAGGAACCTGTACTCGAACGACATGCCACGGCATGGTCCGTCCCAACATCCTTATCCAAGAAGGGCAATGAAAAAACGAAACGACGATTATCCACTATGTACTCGCAGTCTAAGATTAGTTTATTAGAGAATGGTTCTAATCCGATGACCGTGAATTCCAGCCCAGCTGGAAGTTCGTTGAGTTTGAGCGTGGATCCGCATCAATCCTCGGATAAGAGATCTTCGATCCAAGCTCATCATCAGAGCGATCGGAGGAGAGCTAGTTTAGCTGTAAATAAATGGCGTCGTTTTTCTAAGGATTTCCTGAACAAGGCCATCGATCGAATCGGGCAAGAAGCGTCGTTGGAACAACAAACCTCGGATTTGACCGAATGGTTGGAGAATATTCGGAATGATGTGAAACAGAATACTGGAACGAATGGAGAAATGGTCGATGCGTTGAATAGGGAGGATGTATTGAGGGTAAGTGATTTGAAAATTACGCTTAACTCGGTGTATTTGAAGATTGTTAATCTGCAAATTTTTAGCAAACTAATGATTTTTGAGATCACATGTCATAAGCCACTAAAATGCAGATCTTTAAAATTAGGCTTTGCATGCCTCAACTTTTGAATATTTGAATATTTGAATTACTCATTGGAGACATGTGTCAAGCAGAAGCAGCCGAAATTTCCTTAATCCATCATTCGCCCAAGCACATTTTATGATGACTCAATTTCCTCACGTCTAGGTCTTTTTTGTTGACTAACAAAATTCTTAAAACATATTCAATCTTCCAACTCGCCAAATTCCTACGCGTGCACTTTCTGGTGCCAGTAAAAATTTCGAAGTGTAACCTGATGTTTTTGAGTATGGAAAATAAGACTTGAATTCGGATGTCAAATTTTCCCTGACAACATACAGCTGTTGGTGCTGTATGTAAAAATGAGTGAACATAAAATGTCAAGGATAGCAGTTTTTAGAATGCAATGAACATCTGCGAATGATGGTTTTTTCATAGCAATAAAATGTGTTTTCTGAACATTTGAAAATGTAATTTGAAATTTCAAATCCAGATACTTAACAAAATTGTTTTTACAAAGAGCCTTTTGGTTGCTGAGATCTCATGCATCTAGAAATTACATTTTTAATGAAAGAGACATCATGCAAAACCTGTTTAAATTTCCCGCTATTATGCTCATATAGCACACAGTGCATGATGAATGAAATTCATGTTCAAACTTCCCGCTCTTTTCTAGTCCCATCTGGAAAATCTGGATACCAAACGACCTCAATTCGACGAAGTCATCTCCAAATTACCATCTTCCAAATCCCAGCCACTGTTGGAGCAATACGATGCAGCCAAATCAGAAGTTGAACAATCTCTGGACGCAGTGGCAGAAGTGGCTGACCTTTGGCGACGCCATGATGAAATGATCATCGAATTGAGCGCATGGTTGGAAAGCGCCAATTCCAGGCACGATACGATGGTCGATGATGAAGACCAACCGTCGGAAGTTCGGATCCAAATGGTCGAGCAAATGTTGGATGAATATCAGAATTATGTTGGGAGACTTGATGATCTGAAGAACGTTGGTCAACGGTTGGCCGAAGTCAGTGGTGTTGCTGCGGTTGCATCGACCTGTGAGGATATCAGTGCAAGGATACAACTTGAAGGAGATGCATTGCAGGTAAGTCAGAGGGGGAATTTGAATTTTACTCAGTCGGTTGCTTTGACACTGGGACAGTCATCCTTTCATTTCCTGATGTGCATGCTAAATTGAGGGTCTGTTACCATGTCTATTACGTCTGCTACAATGAGGGACCATCTCCATAACAAATCAGTGACAAGGCATTTGAAATCTCTGCTAAAAGGGGCCTGCCGGTCCACACCTGAGATGTCCCCTAAGTCAGGGACCATATCCATACGTATTTGTCCGCATATTTCTTTTTACTTGTTATGAGAGCCTGTAAAAATACACACCTTTATATTTTGCAAACCTGTCAGCTGCTAGTCGGTGGTTTTACAGGATTACAAGGTGAAATTCTCGAGTCAAGAGTCCGCCTATGCTTTCACTCACTTCCACATTCCAGCCTCCGAGTAGTTACCACCTTCCTTCCACTGTATGCGTGGCTTTTCAGGAAAAGCGTGAACAACTACAATCCCTATTACGAATGGAACAATCGTTCAGCTCGATTCGTGATCAATTGAAACGCGATTTGGAATCGGCTCGTGATCAATTGAGGGACACTAGTACAGCCGAGGGTACGTTGGATCAAATCGAGGATAGAATTAATTCATTAGGACGATTACGAGACCAAACGCCTGATTTCGATTCGAAATTACAAGAATTACACGAGGCTGTCGAGAGATTACCCCAAGGTTCCACGGCTAATAAAGCCAGGGATAAATTGGAAAGAGCGATCAAAGATGTCAATACGTTCAAAAAGGAATTGGACGATCGATTGGCCGATTTGGAAGAATTGAGGAACGGGCATACGCAAATCGAACACGACTCTAATGATTTGACTGATTGGTTGAATCAAGTGGAACTTGATGTGGAGCGGGTAAAGTCGAAACCATTGGATGCTAATGTGGAATCGATTGATTCAGTCAACGAGGAATTCAAGGTGAGAAAACAAAATTTCATTTGAAATTCTCATGCTGAGTAATTTTTCAAATTTGGCGCCTATTAATCCTCTGCTTACTGCAAGTTGCCTTCTTATTGCACGTTGTCTGCTAGAGGGCGGGTTGTGTCGCTGGAATTCTTGGGCGGGATGCAGTTGGAAATTTGCCAAATTTCTTGTAGTCTTTTGCTGAACTATTTAAAAACTGTGATATTTACAGGGTATTGTAACAAATTTGGATAATCGCGGTTGGGAATTGGATCAATTGCAATTACATTTGGCCAGTTTGGAGAAATCGGGATTATCCGATGATCAGCTGGCGCAAAGGGTGGCACAATTACCGCAGCGATTGAATTCAATCAGATCAGAGATAATGGTAAGTATTTACAGCTGTCGTTCTTGGTATATTTGAATTTTCAAATTGAGGTTATCTCAAATAGGGTTGCAATTTTAAATTTTTCAATTTGGCGTTACCTGAAATTTGCTGGACTAGTCAGATCTGCAGTGGCCTGAAGCAGAAATTCTTATATTTGGTACCTGTATGGTGGAATTTTTTAATTGGCATCTTTGCATAAAATTTGAAATTATTTCATAGTTATTCTGAAATTTTGTATTTGCATCACTGCCATGCAAGGTGCACATTTAGTATCGAGTCGATCGATCACTTGTCAGTCACTGATCAATGTGATACATGACTGATCAGTCACTGATCTGTCACTGATTAGGGTCATTTGACCTTGCTGTTGCCATGGTTCACTGGCAGTATTCAGATCATGATAAAATTTCAAATGAACGTGCAAATTCAAATTTTGCAAGAATTTGATTGCGATTTGCAAATTGCAATGTTGCACTTGAGTTCACTAAAATAAAGCATTTTTCAGGCCAAACTCAAAGGTCAAACGGATATCATAGCCACGGTCCATCGTATATCCGAACGTATCCAGAATATCGAGAAAGCCATTTCGGATATGGAAAATACCGTGGAAAGCGCCCGATTAAAGCCTGACGATTCGCAAGCCGACGTGCAAGCCAAGCTGACCAAATTGGACGGGAAAATGTGGGAAGGCGAATGGCGAGAAATGGACAGAGCCGACGAACAAGCCAACGCCTTAGCGTGGCCGGATTTCGATTTGTTGCGTCAACAATTGGCCGAATTGAGATGGCGTTTGAACGATCGGAATAAGAATGTGTCCGAAACCAGGACCCAATTGAAAGAGGCCAGCGATCAATTGGATCGATACATGAGCGATCATCCGAACTTGAGGAAACGATTGAAACAATTGCAAGACGAAACTCAATCCGGCGATTGGAAACGCATGGATTCGGCCGAAAAGCAAATGGAAATGGATCGATTGAAATCGATACAAGAGAAATTGCAACACGTGGAACAACACGAATTGGCCGATTTGAAAAAGATCAGCGATCATTTCCCGTTGGACGCGTATAAAGCTCAAACCAAACAATTGGAGAAGGCGTGGAAAAACACTTGGGAAAGTTTGAATAGCGAAATCGCCGCTTTGGAGCAAATCTTGATCAAGGATCAAGCGGCTGATGCTGATTATTCGGCGTTTTTGGATTTCTGCCAACAGTGGCGGCAGGAAGTGGAAAAGCGAAAAGACGAATCCGGCGATAATGAACAATTGCAGCGTCAGATCGCGGAATTGACCGAAATCGATCGACAACTCAAATCGGAAGGAGAACATCGATTATCCGACTTATCCAAACAATTGGCTGAGCAGAAATTGACAGAATTGGAAACCCATTGGAGGGCGTTGTTGAATATTGTGGACGATGCCATCTGCAATTTGCAATGTTTGATCGAAGATCAGAGGAGAATGGAAGGGGAGAAGTTGGAATCGGAACGCATGGCCAAACATTCGGAATTGGAATTGAGATTGGAACCATTCGATCAGGATTTGAGGCAATTGCAGAACCAAATACCGGCCCATTTGACGGCGCCGGTTACAATGGAGCAACGGTTGCAACTGTTGCAGGTAAGCTTGATTACATGATTGCATTGCATTGCGCAATGATTGCGCAATGCAATGCAATATCAAATTGCCATTGATTTTTTTCAGGACGACCTAGCAATGCTTGAGAATACCGAATCCGAGGTGATGGCTCTCCAACAATCGGGCGATTACAACGATTTCCAAGATCTTCAAAATCGCATGACCAGCATTTGCGATCAAGCCAACGATCTTCACAATCAGGCGCGTCAAGGTATCAAAGATACCCAAGCCCTGTTGGAAGAAAATAATCGATTACGTCGATCGTTCAATGAATTCGAGCAACGAATGAAAGAATACGAAGCTCAATTGAAAACGATCGGAGCATTGGAGAATGCGTCATTGATCGATTTGCAACAATATCAATCGATACTCAACGATTTGCAACAACGGCTACCGTCGTTGAACGAGAAGTTATCGCAAATTTCGCAATCCGTACCAGACCAGTTTCAAGAAGGTTGGAAGCAGAGGGTCCACGACGCTCATGTGGATTTGGATCGATTGACTCAAACGACTCAATCACGATTGGTGGAAGTGAATAATACCAAAGACCAAATGGAACAATTGCAACAATCGCGAGCATCGGAATTGGATTATCGATTGTACCAAATCACCGATACGTTGGAGGAAATGAATGAAAAGTTGAACGACGTCGACCAACGTCCGCCTCCGGAAGCGGTGGAGACGTTGGAACATTGTAAAGAACAATTGGAACATTGCTTAACGGAATTGGTTCAATTGCAAGAGAATCTACCCAAAGACACCGCTTTGCACGGTGCTCACAAAGATCGATTATTGAAAGATATCAACGATTTGAGATCGAAAGGAAAACCGATACTGAGCAAAACGAAGAAATCCTTACCCAATGCCAAGAAACGATTGGACAAACACGAGAAGCAATTGATCATCGTCCGATCGCTGAGAGAACGTGTGCGGGAAATTCAAATATGGTTGGATACGAATCAGAAGGAATTCGAAGCGTACGTAAAAACCGAACCCGTGGTCGATCAATTATTGCCGAGAGCCGAGGATTTGTTGAAAGAAGTGGAACAGAAATTACTCCGAATCCATGAATTGGTCGAGGAACAGGGGAAAGTCGATGTCCAATCGATCGAATCGGTGGATTTACATCAAGAAATTCAAATCGTCCAGCTCGGATTGTTGGAGTTTAGAGATCAATTGAAGAAGGATATTACGGATGCGGAGGCCATGTTGGCGTCGAAAGCGTCGGCCGCGTCGGATGATACGTCGCAATTCATCGATACATCCGTGGAATTGGACGAGAATTTGGATTCTGAGAAGGTGAGTACATTTTGCGTGTGTGTATAAATCAATATTCTCGAATCCTTTGGGATATACTTCAGCCTACATATAAAAGAAAGCGACCAGTGCATATGCACTGGCCGTATCGATTTGTAGGCACTTGCAGGCAGCTTAGGGTGCGCATACAAATCAATACTAAGTCTAGGTTTTAAGCTAAAACCAAAACATGTATCTACACCAGCTCTGTGGTATTGATTTTTGTTGAGTTTAGTCTGCTAGTGTATTCAGACGTCCATTGCAAGTCCTTTTTAGTACATGAGTAGCAGGGAGTCCTTTTAGGAAGCATCTACTCTTTTTCTACCATTGCATACAATCATTTCAGATCGAACAATCTCAGAAATCGGAATTACCAACTCACGTGGATCAAATCGATTTGGATTCTGCATCGACGACATTACAAATATTGACGCCGGAGAATGAATTGCAAGAAATCGAAGGCGCCGATGAATTGGAGGAATTATTGGATATTTTGAGACAAGTGGAAACCAGATTGGACGAGACTGAACATGAATTGAGATCATCCACGCCTGTGGGCTGGGATTTGGAAGATCAAGCGCAGGATAAATATGTGAGTACATTTGGATATTGAAATTTTGCAGCATGTAAATGCAATGCAGGTATTGCATTGCGCAATTTTTCAAATGCAATGCAAGATGTTGGCATGTCGCAATCTTAAAAGATTGTTTGCAACATTGCAATGCATGTTTGTTTTTCAGACATCACTCTTATCAACGTGCAAAGGCGCAGTGAAATTGCTGGAAATAATGAACGCCAAACATCGAACGGTCGATCGAGCCGGTATGTTATCGGCGATATTACCTGGTCGCCGAATCGAAGGCGTCATGCAAAGGTGGCAAAGATTGGAACACAACGGTGCTGCCAAACAGAAACGATACGAGAAGAATCGAGCTACTTGGGATGAATTCAAACGAATCCTAGAAGAGACTCATCGTTGGTTGGCCGGGCCCGAGGTGCCGGATGTGTATCGATCAGAAGAATCATGCCGAATGCCAGCATCGATCGAATCGTTGGCTGAATTATCGGCTATGATTACACATCATAGGGTAAGCAGGCCTTAAAAACCATGGTTCAACGTGGCAACATTTTTGAATTTCCAGGAATTCGCCAGAGATTTGAAAATCAGAGAACCGGATATCGATTTTCTGCATGAACATCGATCATTGATCAGATCGGAGAATAATAATTACGCTGCCATGTACCAAGAAGTGTTCTCGCGATGGGGGACGTTGAGGAATACGATATCCATCAGGCATCGATGGTTGGTCACATTGTTATTGGAATGGTTAGCCAGATCGAGAGCGTTACACGACTTATTGACGGCCTTGCAGTATTTGGAAACGGATACCCGACAACAGGAACCAGTGAATTTGAAAGACAGCAGAGCGGCTATGATAAGGAAATATTTCAAATTGATGGTGAGTGATTGCGCAATGTTTGCATTGCAGTACGAATTGCAATTGCAGCATGCAGTTATGCA
>JAQIWJ010001662.1:0-10154 GCA_034695185.1 Discolaimus major
TGCTAATTTGTGTGCGTTCATAAATTACTAAAAAGATCATATTTTTTTCCACTGCGCCTCATTGGCCGAACGCCACATTAAATCACTCGAATTTCAATATGACTATTCAAAAATCACTCGACTAGATCATGATCATTGGTACATGGATTTTGGTACAGAGAAATTACAGTACATTAATCAAAGCATGTGCAAAAATTCAAAATTCTGGATAATTTTTGAATGATGTGCATTGGGATACTGTTGACCACTGGTCAATGCTGAATTTAGGGCCTCAAATTTATATGCTGGATTCTTGAACCATTGGCGTTTCATGGTCATTTCGAGCATTGTTGGATCTTCCATTCCATAAATCCAATTGATACAACCGTCGATCACATTTCCTCAATGGATTAGCCAAAAGATAGCATTGCATATACGCAGCACCGATGGCCGCCAATGCCAAAATGACCACACCGATCACGGCTAATATGGCCGCGGCGCCCAAATGCGGATTCGACGATGCGGTGAATAATCTGGGACTAGCCATACTGCTGGGGAAATACTCGAATCCGCCTTGCCTCAATGTGAAATTGCCAGGCGGATACGATTTGGATTTCAAATGAAGACCGTAATGGAATCGTCGGAAACAATATTCGCCGTCCGGTTGTTGGCGTTTCATGTATCCGGTGACGCATTGATCGCAATCCGACGATCGATCGCCTCGACACTGAGTGCACGACGCGTGACATAACGTACATCGGGCCATGACGTATCGACGATTATCGATCGCATCGACGTACGCGGCGCGACGTAAATAATAATGATTCGGGCATCGATCAACGCATCGATTTTGATACAAAGCCAATCCGCTTTGGCAAACTGTAAATACAGATCCACGTTAGAAAATCGCAATTTTTTTGAATGCAAATTTTTAGTAGCATAGCATTGGTGCTTCATGGTCACATGACAAAGCGGATTAGGCTAGCCAAGATTGCGCAATATGAACAAGAAATCACCGAGCAATTGGGAAAATATTGATTATATTTTTCTCTTCTGCCTCAGCAGTGGTGACCGAAATATGCACCAACACTATTGGTAGGTCGAAATTAGCGAAAAAAACGTGTCAACGAAAACGTACAAAAATGCACACAGCACGGCACCAGTGCGATTATCAATGTCAATATAGCAAAAAACCTGCTAACAAAAAAAGCTTCAAAAAAAATTGCCCTAGTCAACATATGTTTGTACCTGGCGAAAATTAAAACCAAAAAAGCATCGGCTACTCAAAAATGTCAAAATAGAGCCGAGCCAGCAAAGCAAAACGGTGCAAATATCGAAAGAACTAAGTACAGTAAATAAACAGCTGGTAATAAAACACACACACAAAAACGCATCCTAATTTGGTCAGTACAAAAATACAGTAACCGCCGCACCAATGCATTGATTTTGTTCTATAGTCAAAAAAGCGCAAAACTGATTGCAAATCCATAGTAAAAATCCTGGGGTGAAAAAAATATCTCATCGCGAAAACAATATTTGCTCACGTTCACAACGCAAATGGGAAGTGTTGAAAAAAGTGACATCGAAATTTTTCAATGAACTCAATGATATGCGAAACAAAGAAATCGAAAAAAGCTTGTGGCATCGAATCATGCGCATAAAAAGCTAATGAGAACAAATAGGATTGGAAAATTTTCGTAAAGCCAAAACTTGCCGGAATTGATCCATTCGAAGAATCCATGATCGATGATGTTCATCCATTCGAAACCCAAAATGTCGTCGTCGTTTTGTTGTGATCAGATTCGTCTTCACGCCATACCATAGCGCCAAACATCTTCGGTATCGCCATGGAGGTAGGGGAAATACAGAGATACTCAAACGTGAGCATAAAGTGCAAAAAAATGAAAGAATAGAATTCATCATATCCTGGCCTCGAACAAAAAAAACCTGAAGAGCCTACAGTGCAGCTGCGATTCAATCAAAATCGGACACAACAAATTCGAATTATCTCATTGCATTGCTCGAGAAAGAAAAGACTAAACTAAACCTGCCAAAGGTTCCCTGGTACAGAAACATCAAAAAATACATGCTCTCAACGTTAATCTCTGTTAGAAAAAAACGGCTATTCATCAACGCTGGCACAATGAAAAAAAAGAGGAAACCTCATGCTGCATTCTGAGCAAAAACTACAGTTATTTACAGATACCAAAAAATAAAGGAACTACGGCTCTGCTTGGTTAACCAAAAAAATTACTCAATCAAGGCGATTACAAGTTAGAAATTCGCCAGTAATAAGTATAAAGAATAAAAAGCGAACCTGCGCATAAGCCGAACGGCGTCGATAGGCAACAATTCGCCGGCAGTAATAATGAAGATGAAGCCACTGAACCCGGAGCCGACCACTGTGAACCTTCTGAACGTTGCACGTGGTTGTTGGTGACACCGGAACCACCGTCCAAACCACCGAACGGACCGACGTAAACGCTGGTGCCGTATAATACCAATTCCCATTTGAACAACGTTGCATCTGAAAAAAAACCAATGCGAATTAGTTGGAGTATGCACGCATTGATAAAACGCTCAGATTTACCTGAGAAGCCGTCGTTTTGTATTTCCAATTTCCATGCACCGAGTGCTTGCTCGCCCCAAGAATGCGTGGTCATAAATGCCCAATCACGGAAACCGGTCTTGGCTGCGTCCCGCGCTCGTTTGGCCAATAACGTTGATTTGGTTCCTGAAACACCAGCATGAATAAACACGCTCCTGTGCAGCGATGTAAACTAGGGCTTACCGAACGGCGAAGTCAAGAATATTTGAATATCACCACGCTTCTGGGCACTCAGCGTAATTCGAGCTTGTACATGCTCCAAGAAAGTCACTCGCATATCCGGATCATCTTCGGAACAGCCGTCGGTTGTCAGCGTCACTTGCAACGTGGTCCGTTGAGGAATTTGCCTGAAATGAACTGCGTTGATGACTTCAAGTCATCATTTCAAACATTAGGACTTACTTCACTCCTCCTTCGTACCGCACAGCACAACGCTTCTGTGGCGGCACCAACGTCCAATTCCTGGCCAAACGAACCATGGCTCCGGCGTCCATGAGACCGAATCCGAATGAATGGCTGACGTTTCTTCCTCCTAGGTTCACGACCCAATCGTTGGCTTTCAAATGATCCGGCCTGGCAGTTCGAACGATGATGTGTTGTAAATCACGCCAGGTCAAAGTCGGGTTTGCTTCCAACGCCAACGCGCAGATGCCAGCGGCCAACGGAGCGGATGCACTGGTTCCCGTGTGCGAATTGGTACAGCCGTGATGTAAATCGGTGGTGACGATCATCTTCTCCGAATGCGAACCAGAACTGTAGGTGCTGGCCAACGTTGAACTGCACGCCTCGCTGTACCATGGCACGTTGCCGTTTTCCGTTGCCGAACTGATGCTGACCGTGTAAATACTGTTCGTATAACCATCGCAATTGCAACTATCAGCGTCTCTGCCGCCGTTTCCGCTGGCCCAGACGAATATTGATCCTTTCCCGCGTCGACCTTTCTCGATTCCATCTTTGAATGCTTGTTGAGCCATCCTCGCAGGTCCGTCCACGGTTTTCCCGTCGTCATCCGGTCCCCAACTGGCGGAATAAATATCGATGTGATCACGGTTGTGACTCAGACTGGCGGCTTCCACTGCGTCGGTGACTTCTCCGTCCAACATTCGTATCCCTAAAACGCAAGAAATGATCTCATTGAATTCACTAGAACGCGAATATTCTTACCTCCGATTCTAGCTCCGAAAGCAATTCCCACGATGCATAGACTATTATTAAACACGGCTGCCACTTCTCCGGCGCATCTCGTTCCGTGTCGATTCTCATTCGTCAAATCGTAACGAGGCATTGGATCTGTATCACTGTCGTTGATATCGTAACTGGCTTGTGGATCCTGAAATAATCAGTGCGTCATTATTGTCAATATTCGAGAGCTTAAATTCGCTTACATAATTTGCAGCAATATCCGGATGAGTTCGCTCCAGACCATCGTCCAAAATTGTGACCACGACATCGCGACCCGTCACGCCCAATTGCCACGCTTCTCGTACATTGTGATCGAGACCGGCGCCACGATTCTGACATGGAAACGGTTAATTACTACCACTGCTAAGTGATTTTATGCTTATGGTGCAATGTCGCAAAGCCTAGTTAGCTCAAAAACATGAAACTACGCCTCAACACGTCGCCTAGCAAGTGCACACTTTTGAAAACTGATTTTAAAAATGTCAAACGCACCAAACAAAACCGCACAGCTGCCAAGCTAAAAATACTCCGTCGATCCTACGCTTCTCAATCATCGGATGAGAAATGCCAGAATCTCAACGTTTAAAATAACAACATCGAAGACCTGACGCTTGAAATATCGCGTCACAAAAAAACTAGCTCGAACAAAAGGTGAGCATGTTTACAACTATTGCTTTGCTGACGCTTTTTCGGAAGATTACCAACCGAATCACCATCCTCTGGTTAAGATTTGCAACGTCAGCTGTTTTTCTGTTTCATCAAATAAACACCTGCTATTTTGACTACGTAATAGCCATTCTACTGAGCAAAAGGATGGAATGAAGCAAAGATCGAACTCAACCCATTGCTCTTTGCTCAAACGAACAGCTTTGCCTACAGTAACTTCAAGCTTTCTATGCACATCATCTGCTCAACAAATGCGAAATCTTCATCATCACTAGCCTCAGTGAACTTCTCAAACTACACAACAAGCCAATAAACGCCCTTCTTGGGGGCATTTTATAATTTTATTGCACGTTGCCCGATTCCAAGTTCGATCAACCGAGCAACGCCAGCTCCAAATAAATTGGGTGCGAAAAACGACGCCAGGCCCAGTCACAATCGACTGACGATGACCGGACACGTACGAGTGCATGATTATTACGCTGAATAGCACCACTGGAGAGAACTGTTCTCTCTCCCGGTACACAATAGTCCATTCAAATGCCACCGATTTTTTTTATCCACGCTGCATCGTGATCGTTCACAACGAGAAGAGAGAATACATTCACGCTTCAATTGGGCAATTCGATGACGGAGAGACGGGTCGATTTATATTCCCCCTCACCGAGCAAGTACAATGACAATACTGGCATGAACCAATTCATGCGAAATAAAAATAGAAGAAAAACCCCTACAATCGTCGCCTTCTCATTCATTCGCTGGCACAACGCGTGCCCTCACCAACCAGCAGCCCTAATTATACGTCAACAATCACCTACGCGCTCCAATAGCTCAGCAAATGCGAAATTGCAAAAACTAAATAAACACGACATGCCTAATCCTTTTCTCAACAGACCTCGCCCCTCCGGGGAAATCTTCCGCATCCAGAAATCGAATTGCAACTCACAATCATTTCCTCATTGGAACGCAAAAAGCGTAGAAGAACCTTTTTTACATATCAAACGAGCATTTGCTCGGATGTCCTAATCGTCAGCGCATACCCATTTTTTAAAAAAAGCATCGCCTCCTCTACTAAAGACGGATCGATCGGCAGCTTTCCTTCAGCTGAGCTGCTGATTAACCGTCAAAGTGACGGCCGGTTCATTTCCTGCCTGCACTTCAGGCAAGCACTATCAAGAAGACCTAACTGCACTTCGTTTCCCTAGCCGTGCAATTTCGAATCCAATTTTGCTACGACCACCACCATCCAGTCTCCGTTCGTGTGGTTAGGCATACGAAATCGAGATTCTTCAATTCCGAATGCCATTGGGAAATGAAATGTAGCACAGATAGATATAGCCGCAATCAGCTCGACGAAGGCTGCACGCGTCTCAGAAAATTCCCCCCTTCCCTCGACCTAATTTAGCATAGAAGAACGTCAAAATCCTGTCACCGATGAATAATACGCTTCCTATTGAAACCGATAAGGAACTAAACCCCAATCTAAATGCCACCCCCACACGCACCCAGGCATAGTAAAGCGGAAGCTTTTTCTAGCAAAACCGATTACACGGTTATCTCCTTCCTCCTCAAAAACACGCCCAAGCTAGAAGAGACTAGCAACGGCTACCCCTAGACCGAATTGGGCGTATTGATAAATTGCATTTCACTGCACCCGCATGTCCGCATGATCTCATCCACATTCGCTATGAATTTTTGAACGAAAAACAAGACCACACCGGCCGTGTATGTAAACATCAAATTTGCTAGCCACGTGCACGGGCTAACCGGGCAGCTAATGCATCATTCTCACAAGCAAAATACGCCTAAATATGGTGACTCAGCTACCGGCTAGCTACCAGAAAGTTGCTTTCCTATTTACACCTAAGAAGCAGTCGGCTGCTCGCTGACAAAATCTGCAGCTTCAGACGCCTAGTAATAAATATTTCTCGCCTCCTTTCTTTACACACACCTATGCTCATAAAACAGCAATGTCCTAACGAAAGTACTGCCATTTCCTTTCTGTCCAGACAATCGTCGAGGACAGACGAAACAACACAAAGAAGAATGTAGCCGTCTACTCGAATGACATTCGGCTCAGTCCTATCGTCGACCACGTTAGCTTAGCCTATGAAATATTTATATTAGGCTCGATTTTTCAAAGCGGTCACGCGAGTGTACTCATCAAAACGAGCCAACACCAGAGGTAAAGCTTCAATGCTTCTACGAAGCTTCGATGACAAGTAAACGAGATCGTATGTAAACACCGAATACTCGAAATGCATCGCACGCACGAAAACCTCCTCGTCCAGGTCAAATCGGGTTTTCCCACGCGATGGCGATGGAAAAAACGGCTCATCCATCAGTCGCAAAAAAACCTCGCCAACAACAAGCTAATTATCCCTAAAGCCTATTCAGGCTAATATCGAGAAGAATCCTTAATCAAAAACGCATGAATGCTAAATGCACTAATGCTTCTACCATCAGTCATAAAATGACTGGAAAAACAGCAAAGGATGCTTCATAAACGCCCTTTCGATTTCTCAATCTCAACCGTGTATTTGAAGAAAACGGAAATGAAGCTCGTCTACTATGCATTAGCTTCACACTTGATTCCGTCTCACGGAATCGAAGAGAAATAAAGTATGAATAAATAAAGAAGCTCAAGCATCGGTCGGCCGCACCCTTCTTCCCTCGGCTGTCAGCGAGAAAAATCGAACCACTCCTACACTAACCTCAAGATGAACCTATTCGACAAGAAGCATCGGCAGCTAGCAGAAAAACGGCTAGCAAACTTCTAATCCTTCCCCTCCCGCAATAGGCAAAAAGTCAGAACAACTCCTATCTCACCGCTCATCCATAATCTCACTCACAAGTCAGTCAGCAATAACCGCGCCAAGTCCACATGCTGCGATTCAACTCAAAATGCACTTACCAAATACCACATTTCATTCCACTCCGGGTCGTTGGGAGGTTGATACATGTTCCCGGTCGAACCACCGTTTCCAACCGAATTCCATGATCCACTGGCACCGGCGAACGCCAAACGATGTCGGAAATCGTCCAAATACTGACGGCTTCGATCGATTTTGTTGTCTCCATACGGTAATGATGAGGAGGCTGCTGATGCCATGGCGGTTGAATCGGGGCAGTCGGGAGAATGCGAACTATGGTCGTGATTCCGAGTGCACGGCAGATTGGAATTTGGTTGATTTTGAACTTGATTTCGGCCGGCCAATTGCTGTTGCAAGAATACGGGATTGTCGCGACGTTGAGGTGCCGATTGTCGTTGTGGATCCAAACTGTTCTGCGATTGACGACGATTTCGACTGGACGGATCATTGGGATGTTTGTAATCGCGTTTGACTCGACGTTTGGCAACTTGCTGTTCCAGCCAAATGACCTGAAAGAAGGAACAATCATAATCATTAAATGCAACTTATAAACTGGCTTACTTGTGGTTCTCGTCCCAATTCAAATTGTAAATATCTGGCCCTTCGCGTGGATCGTTTCCTCCGCATCAAATTGCTGGCGAACAGATAGTAATCTCCAATCACGCGACCCAAATAAGTGAACCCGTGCCGACGTGCAATTGATTCCGCAATCTCATCCGATCCGTCCACGATTTCCACCGCCCATTGATTGGTGAATATTTTCTTGTATCGATGCTGAATATCACCGGCGTTCATCGTGGTATCCGAAATTTGGTTGTCCTCGTATGTAGACGTGGTTGAAGCTTGTACAATAGTCGCCGCCAAGCAGGTTGTTCTCGCGAAGATGGATGAACAATAGCAGCAGAGAATAACCGTGAGCAAATACTTTAGAAAGGCGATCGTTCTTCCGCTCTTCTTCGGCTGCCGACGATGGATCTCCGCCATTCTTGAATCGAGACTATTTTCCACACCGTTTGCTGATGCAATTATACTCGCCTTAGGCGAGGAAATACAGCTGGACGATTCCGTTTTCTTCCGCTTTCCTTCCGTCGTCGTCGTCGTCGTAGGCCGCCAATTATCCGCTTCTTCTTCTCGTGAATGCGAATCCGAAGAAATACTCGAAATAGGTGTGTAGCGTAGGCGACCATGAAAAGATTGCGACCGCCTCCGATCCATTTTCTTTCGCATTCGAACGCCGCTAACGGAAACGCCCGTATTTCTTCTTTTTACATTAGCGTCATCAATAATCTCGGAAAGAATGTTCGTTTCTAATGACGTTCCTCCATTCGCGTTCACGGCGTCAGGAACAATACGTTCTCCTCCGCGAATAACCGAACCAGGCGGCCAAAGTTCTCCTCCGTCTTCTTCTTCTTGTCGCCGAGGAAATGGCATTTCGTTGAATAAAGTCACTGTTCCAGCACGCGGGCGAGAAGAATTAGAATAATCGTCGAATAACGAATCGCCAACTCGGCCGAACATTTGCCAACAAAAGTTCGTTGTTGAATTCACGTAATTCGAATTCGTCGTGATCGATGTAAAGCAGCCGTTTCTGGCCTCATCTCCACCCGCGTCGTACGACGTTGGCATTCTCATTCGTTCGTAAACGTCGGAAATCGTGTAAAATCCTCGTGCCTAATAGCCCGGTTGGCAAATATTGGATCTAATTGAGCTGGTTGTTCGGAGAACGTTCCGCGGCTGAGAACGAAATAGCAGCAAATACAGCAATTCTAATACGCAGCTACAAATTACGCCATTGTCGTTCGAGTGCCTTTTTACCTAGAAAAAAACGATTCCGTTATTCAAATGCATCCAGACGGAGAAACTGGAAAATTGAGCTAGTAAATACGGGATACAGCGTTTCTAGGTAATAGCAGGAGGTAAATCTTAGCAAATGGAATCGCAGCAGCGACCCGCAGTACTAGGTACGAGGCTTCCGGAAAGGCCTAATCAAACGGTAATCGTACCGCAAAATCGCTATTTCACCTACGCCCCCCAAGGTGAATAACAAAAATCTTGTGGAATCTTGAAAAACAAGATATCTAAGACCAGCGATAAGATAAGGGACTGAAAACACGTTTCATAAATCACGTCCCCTCCTATTCATTCAGAGAAACCTAATCCGGAACCGAAATAACTGGTTCCAATAAAAACAAGAAATAATATTCCTGATATGGAATTAGGACGAAGAAAACCGGTTATTTCTGAATGACACAATCTCGCCAATAAAGAAACCAGCGAAGAAGGTCAAACAGACGAGTTTTCGTATAAAGAAAATGCAGCCGAAGAAGGATCTCGCTCAAGTCAAATGCGAGAAGATAGGAATATCTGAAATCTTTATCTTTTTCTACACCTCTCCCCCTTTGGCAACATTTCAGCCAGACTTCCAATCCCGAGTTCGCAGCCGGCTGGCATCCAGCTGGCAGCACAGCAATGATTTTCTGAACACGAGCCAGCCGCGCACAATTTCGACGATCTGGATTTGTCATAAGCAGTGAAAACGCGCGATATTTGATTTGGTGTGCCTACATTCTTCGAAAACCCGCAAGAATTTCATAATAGCTCCATAAAATTCGATAAAATCTGATTTTGCGATCGGTATTGCCTTATTGAAGTGATTTATCGATTTCCGGACGTTGTCTAGCGATATTCCTTTAGTTCCTTCTAGCATACTCTGCTGTTCAGGTAAAAAAAAACCCGAAAATTCGCTATTTCCGGAGTTTATGGATCTGTTTAGTAGGGATGGCAGGGTCGACCCGGACCCGTGGATGACCCGCGGGTTTGGCCGGGTCGGGTCTTAAAATTTTTGAAGT
>JAQIWJ010001663.1:0-10150 GCA_034695185.1 Discolaimus major
AGGAATGATTAAGAAGTGTTTTGATGCTTTTCCTATGTAGTCACTCACTACTGCCTGGGTTGATGTCGTTGCGTTCACAAATTTTTAACGAATACGCACCACATAAATTTGAAAGGGATCGGGAATTACATAAAATGTGCTTACCCATCCATTTTGTGATAAGATGGAGCAAGCCGGAAATTATTCTGGAACTACAAAAGAGATTTGACCTTCATCAATCATTGTACCACTGAAAAAATAAAATAAAAATTTTACTCTGCACATTGCAAGACTGAATGTGGGTTTTAATGTTGACAATTCTCACACACAAACGACCATTGTGAAAGTTAAAAAGGAATGTCGCCAAGTGACGTGACTGATCATTTTGAGCAAATTACAAGTAGGTTCTGTAGCTCCAGAATGATCATCCGCACATTGTACAAACGTTTTTTCTTCTGCCAGCATTAAAATTCCCATGACTTCGTTGCATGATTGATTGGACCGAGTTATTTGTGAAGAGGCCACAGGTGCCCTATTTACAGAACATTACTTTGATCGAACTGTAGACACATGAACACACTGAAGATTCGCGTTCCTCTCGTAAGCGTATACAGGCCTCACAACTGATAAATTTGTCAGGACTTATTAGCAGACCGAGGATTTTAGTTACATTGTATAAGCTAATTAGCTACACATTTCCGCCATTAGCTAATTCTTTGGCATGGTGACAAGTGCTTGTAAAAAGCGACAGTCTTGGAGGCGCTTGTGAAATTTGCTATTCTTTGCACAGTTCTGATGACCTATAACAAGTAGATTACATCTGACTCTGGCCATGTCATTCTCTGCGACGATACAAACCCTGTACCAGGAAGACCTGCCAAATGCTTTTCTGGTGTACATTCGCATTACTAGTCGATTATGAAATATCACCATGATCGACAAGTGAGAAATCCAAATTAAGTATCAATGAATGTATGCAGAAAATATTACCATTCCAGATATGATCGACCAAACGACAAAGCGATAACTTACCCCCTTGGCTCAACTGACTAATAATTCATCACTATCGTTGAAAAAGGGGGTTTTCTAAAACAGGTTTTGAGCTTGAAAAATACTGCTGATCAGGCAGCAACAATTGATGTTTTCTCAAAATTCAGCTCTGCTTCCAGAGCGTTCTCAACCATTTTGCAGCGGCATGAGGCACATGAATGGCTGAAAGATCACTGATTGCGAAATGAAGAATGTTGAATTGAAACCATCCATTACATTCAATCATGCTCAATATTTCACCAATTTCATGAACAGGCTGAACAGAACGCAATGAATCCAGTAATATTTCTAGAGTCGAAAGTGATATGCCATGAAGGTTTATTCTGGGAAAAAAATTGGTGTCAAGCCAAACAAGAACTAGTGGTACCATGACTTGAACATGCAAAAGAAAAGATGGCACATGAATGGTTTTTAATGATGTGTCGAAAATGGAATGCTCCAGATTATCAAGACCACGATTTCCCACGTGGCTACAAAATTACTCCTATGTTGATGGCGGCATCGGAAATAAGGAAATCATAGGTGCTGTTCTCTTATATTTGGTTTACGATTCCGCCTGAGACGCTAGTTTATTTTCAACGTAATTTTTCGTTCGCGACCTGGCGACCAACAAGAAGGTGTTTTTTTGAGAAATGCATCCAACGTACTTGGTACATTTGAAATCGGTTTTTCTGTCAAATTTTTATCCCTAAAGCATAGCTTTCAGTTGTACTTTGTACTAGCATTTCCAGTCAACAGTTTTGTTTCAGCGCTTGGCCAGATCCAGATTGGTGGAAAACAACGAATTGAGCCCAACCAGATCACTCTTACGATATGACGATGCAATTACACTGTCGCCAAGGAGCCAACTACCGATGGTGGCCTCGCAATCAGCGTTAAGTGTTCATACTTATTACAGTACGCCGCCTGGTGCATCCATGAAATCAGAATCATCATGATCCAAGACGAACAAACCGCCAAACCACTGGCCAGGGATGTCAGTTATTCAGTGGTTAATCCTTCATACTTACCATTCATGCCAAAACATAAGCACTTTATTATAATCATAGATTTTCTGTCAAAAGGCATAAAAAACCTTGATTTCTAATCAAATTCGGTGTTTCAGAATGTAGAACCTGGTAAGTCGATGCCAGATTATCGCAATCGATCGGGATCGTAATCGTTGATTAATCAAATGTTTGCTGATTCATTAGATTCTTAGATGAAGATTGAAGACACCAGAACGGATTAGCATGATAAGGCAGCTAGCTGAATCTTTGATGTCTAAGACGCCATATGACCACACGAAATGGCATCAAATGGCCACATGTAGAATGAAAACTCTTACTTTCAGCTCAGAATCTTCCTCCTGCTACGGGTCAGCCAGTGCCAACTGCCAATTTCAGTGGTCGTGGTGGCAGCAAAACAGGTCACAAAGCCAAAGTGAAATGTTGGTAGTTTTTATTGGCTGTCCAAGCATTCATGTAATCAGCGTTCAGTTTTATGGTATACAGTAAATTGGTCACATTTGTGGTTGTTTTACAAAGATTGGGAAAGATATATGCCTGACGAAGCCACTTGTGATAAGCGCCACAAGTAATGATCTATGGTGGATATCCAAGCAAACGAAAGGCATATGTGTGCACCAGGATTTCGGTGAGGCGTCAAAAGAATGTGCGTCAATTTGTCTGTTATGTTGAGATGTAGGATGAAGTGAGTTCTCTTGAGTAACTTTATTCAACAGACCAAAGGTAACAGGTGTAAAGCGAGAGAGTAAAATTGCATAGAATACGAGGCACTTATATACCCTAAATCCATCCAGTCATTTGCATTCCTGGATGTGTAACCTAGGTACAGGCTGGTGCATAAATAAGTGAATAATACATTCTAACCTATTGCTTCATACATTCCTAGACTTCTAGAATGCTATGAGAAAGTACTGGCATTTCCTATAGAAATCCTGATTACATCACATTGTCCATGAGAAATTCATGCTTCCAGCAAAACGAATTCAAATAATCAAAATGCAGTAAACGTTTAACAGTTGATGGAATGTCAATCGCAGTCTGCGTGTGTAATTCGTAAGTGGCAATTTGTATTACAGTGATCTGATATCCTGCAAGGCATGTTACAGCTGAATCTGGAACTATACAAAAGATATTTGGTCTTCAATCATGGTTTGTTTGTTTTTTTCATATACCACTGAAAAATTAGAATGAATTTACTCTGAACATTGCAACACTGAATGTGGTCTTCGTAATAATCGAATGACAATTCTCGCACACAAAAGACCACTGTGAAATTTAAAAAAGTAGGTCGCAGATTATGTGACTGATCATTTGCGCAGACTACAAAAACATGTTCTGTAGCTTGAGCATGATCATCCGCAAGCTGTACTGGATTTAAAGCGCTAGTTGGTTTCCAGGAAATCGAGTTGCTTCAATGGTCCATACATGATATGCCATACAAATATGTTACAATCAGCCGAAGTCAACTTATATTCGAGCATGAAAACTTCAGTCTCTAATTTGTTGTTCCAAATTTCTAATCGATAGATTGGGATGGCAATTGAGATCGGGGTGGGACAGAGAAATGTTTGTCTAATGGGGATTCCGATTCCTTATTTAGACATCAGTCTGATTGCTTTATACTTCAGCCAACACGTTTCGAGGTTTGGAAAACATCTTTCTAAAGAAGTTAATTGTAGGTGGCTTATTTCGATATTATAGTCAGAAAAGCAAAAATCATAGGTCAAATGCCAGGTCAAGTTAGATCGAGCAGCTTCAAGAAAACTGGTGTACTGGAATGGATACGTTTTACTGAGACGGGAAGGTGTCTGTGGATAAATAACAGCAGCAACGAAAGTGTTGGCACACATGTAGATGGAAATTCGATTTACAGAGAGTGGCCGAAAGGATGCGGCATCAATTTGGAAAGGTCTGACTTCTGATCAAACTGACCTGATTCAACAGCAGGAATGTCTGTATGAACTAACTTTGGGCATTAAGAAGTAAACGGATCGCCAACAATCATATCGTTGCCTATCATATTGATCGATCGCACTGGCGATTGGTTTATCATGTACTGTTACTGTAATACCAACTGGTGATATGGGCCGATCATTTTGGCACTCAACAACTCGGAGTTCTAAAGAAGTAGAGCGATGTGTTCTGAAAGTGGATCATAGTATTTTATTGCTATTCAATGGCAATGATGAGAACTACTGTTATGGATGGATAAACTCTTCCAAGTGATGGCCAATGAAATTTATTGAAAGTACCGAAATCATAACTGATTTTCCGCATCAAGACAACGATGGATGCGAAGAAAACGTTCTTACATTCGCGGATTAAATTTGAGGCGACTTCGAGAATTTTACAAATTGGTTATTCTTATGCGAGAGAAAATATCCGGACGATCATTTCTCGTATTTCCGTATGATCGTGGCTCGATTCGACAATTTATTGAAAAAAATCGGAACCAGAATCGATCAAATTGGGAAATGTCAACTATTGGTGATTACTTTGAAGCGAGTCGATATTTTTGAATCTTTTATTACTGGAAAATTATGCAAGCGATTAGATTTACACGGCCCGTTGTTCCCCATCGATGACTTAGCAGGAATCCTCCTAAGAATTCATGCGAATAGAAAACTAATACGAAATTTCTTTTCAGATTCTTGACTGCCGGTGGTCCATTGAGCAGCATCGCGTTCAGTTACCGTATGAACAAATGTACAGTTGCCAAGATTATAAAAGAAACGACGGCCGCAATTTGGGACTCATTGAAAGACGAATATTTGAGAGCACCTACTCGATGAGAATGGTACACCATTGCGGAAGAATTCAGGGTTAAATGGTAATTCCCGTAATGCATGGGTGCCTTGGATGGCAAACATGTAGCGATAAAGGTGAGTCTATTTTTCTCCTCCTTACTCCCTCGCTTCCTAGGCGGGCAGGAATGAATTAATGGTCTTTTTCCGACGGCTCTGTACCGCAACTTCAAAGGCTTCTTCTCAATCGTCCTATTGGCCATGGTCGACGCTGATTATAAATTTACGTTTGTGGACATGGGCGGTTATGGTTCGGAAGGCAATGCTGGATTATTCCAACAATCATCGTTAGGAAGACGTTTGAGAAATGCGACCGAATCCTACGATAACGGTGGATTATCGTTGCCGTTCGATGATAGTATTGATCCCCCAAATTCCAATAGTCAAGCTGAGTGATAAAAAAGACTGCCTGAAAACCTACTCAGACAATTGAGGACATCAATGACTTCATATCGGTGTAAAGCCACTCCATTTTATCAATGAAGACGGTTACGTGAAATGTACGTAAAACACAACACTCACCTGTTTATTAAATATCATTGATGCCAAAATCACCACTTGGAATTATCATTAGGTGGTTTCGACAATGGAAGAAATCTATGTCCTATAGCGAAAAAGCTTCCTGCATTCTGAATAATTCAATATGCTGCCAACAGTCTTTCCAAATTCTTATTCTCGCTTGGGAGTGTCACGAAGGACACCTTACGATATTGATTTATTCCTTCTGCATTTTGGGTGTCAACTTTCACAGTAAAATGTTAATGTGATCATCAATGGTTGCAAAGAATTGACAAGTTTGCTTTCCTAATGTGTTGAGAATAGTGATCATCTATCGAGAAAGAAATGGTTGGCTTATTTCTAACATCATAGCCATCGATAGTGATACCATGACCTGTATTGGCGAATATGGCTGTCAAGAAAAGAAAGTTTATAATATTTAGCTGAAATCACTACTGATTGAAAATCATTGAAACCAAACCGTTGGTCGCCATGAGCATGTTGGAGAATTGAGCAGTATGTTGTACCAAGCTTTATGGCGTGTGAGTGCAGGCATTGAGCTACGAATAATAGCTGCTAACATAAGAATCGACCTGAACGCGTCTCAAGAACAAGGATTTGCATCTGTCGATGACATCAAAATAAAGGCATTAGAAATGAAGAAGCTATAAAAAACAGTTTAAATTGTCACAGTGAATGACGAAGCCATTAAAAGCCATTCATTTCAGCTGGAATTGTGATGTTCATGAAGCAACGTGGGAGGCCATCCATGAGTGAATATCTCACTTGCGGAGTTCAGCCAACATTGTGACAAGGCTT
The DNA here is from genome assembly GCA_034695185.1 of Discolaimus major. Classification (NCBI taxonomy): domain Eukaryota; kingdom Metazoa; phylum Nematoda; class Enoplea; order Dorylaimida; family Qudsianematidae; genus Discolaimus; species Discolaimus major. Next base: position 6,158 of record JAQIWJ010001663.1, read on the forward strand.
CTTGTTCGAGTGTTGTTGGTCAAATATTGCCACTTGAAGAAATTTAGCTGTAAATGCAGACTATTACTATTTTTTCAACAACGTCAGCTTTTAATGGAACAGAATAGTTTTACATCTTTTAAGGGCATTCCATTTAGAAGCAGGATAAGAATAATTCGCATCTATCAACATCCTGGACGAAACGGTGAAAATGCAGTTGTATGGTCCTCTGAAGAATATCAACATGGATGGGAGGCCAAAGGAACAAGTACCATTGATCGCTCATTTCTTCCATCAAAAAGATGATCATTTAAAATTGATGACCGAATTAGAGAAGTAGCAATAGGAGAAGACAGAAATTAAGACTTATGGTTTGGATACTCAGCAGAAACGTTGACCTGGTGCTGGACAGGCAACAACGCGTTCACCAAAATGGAAACACATAATTATTCCAGTGGTAAAGGATCGACAAGCATAAATGCTAAAACATAATATTGGATTTCCGCTGATTGCGGTAGATATAAGCAGCCATCTGAACGCAGATATGATGGCATAGAATTGATTTTGACAGCTATTCCGTTTACAGCTAGTTGCCAAGTGAAAAAATCTAACCACATGCATAAGCACCTTTCTGCTTTGATTGCTGAGAGAGATACTGTCAGTTGTTTTTATGGTAGGGACAGATGCATGCGAACTGAACGCGATTGCACCACAATTACTGCAGCATGAAAGTGGTGCTGAACAAACAGAGCAAACGGGGCAAGAAACCAAAGCGCAAGGCGCAGCAGAGCCGTTGGGTGGGCATTGATTCAAGAACTTTAAATCAAAGGTGGCCAAAAAATAGAACAAACACATCAAGAACCATCTCATATGGGCCTGCACGAACTGTCAACGAATATGTGATGAAATGAAAGAGCGAGATCTGCTAGCCGTATTAATCGAATTAGTGAAATCAATCAAGCATCATATTTGCGGGCTGTTGCTAATAGAATGTGATATGTGGTGTCTACATGTCAAAGAGAAAGATATTTTCATCTTATATCTGTGCATTTGCAAGTATGGTCGAAAATCATAAGTGGAAATTTTGATTACTTCATCCAATGTATCTTGGCGTGTCGATTTTCGTATTTCATATGTGCTGCATGTTAACAAAACCCATTTCGATTATGTCCATCCATTGTACGAACTTACTATATCCAACGCAATACCATTATCTCTGAAATACGAAGCTCCGATTTTCAGTTATCTATGGCCAGGTATTGCCAAAACGATTCTCAGGTTCAATCAAATGCTCACTTCGATACAAATACATTCATGAGTAATGACCATAGTGGAGAAACAAGCTTTCTATAAAGCAGCTTTTCTGTCAAAATGCAGCAAAAAACTTTCGGTCTCTAATCAAATTCAGTTTTTCAGAATGAAGAAGCCGATGCGTCTATTCCAGATTATCGTAATCGATGGGGATTGTAATCGTCGATTGATCAAATGTTTAATGATTCATTAGATTCTTGGTCAGTTATTCGAATCGATTTGGTTGGTACATGTTTTTTTGATAGGCTTGTTTTTCGGCTTTTTGATTTTGCTTAATATTTTGTGCATTTATTGACCGATTTTTTGCATCAAAATTTGTATGTGCCTTCCCAAATTGACGGATTTGCTTGATTTTTGTAATTTGCGATAATTTCCCATGTAAAATCAAATTGCGCAATTTTCCATGTATTTCTGTTAATGCATGGCATAATGTCACGTTTCATATCAAAATTCATGCCAGCTGAGTGTAAATCTTTGTCGCCTCAAATGCGAGAAGAGGTTATATGTTGTGGGATTAGTCGTGAATGTGGTAACCCCCGACGATTCATGGTGAAGGTGAGTTTGAATGTGCAATATTACGTCTAAACAAGTGGGAATAGTAATTCAGAGTTTTATCCATGAATATTCTCCTGTATACAGGTCATATTCAAGCAAACTAGGACTATTATAATCAAGTCAAAGCTGCACTTTTACAGCCGATCTGATTTCCACTGTATGTGGTATCCGTGTTCCCAAAAAGCTGATGGTATGGATAGGGTTCACCTCAGAATTCATATTCCTTATTGTTTATTATTACGAATATGAATGTCAGATATGATATGATTATTATAAACACCATGTTCTGGGAAACATTTGCGTTGCTTATCAAAGTGGACAATGGATTAAACTGCAGTCTATAGGCATGGGCACAAAGCGACCAAATATATATCGGACTGAGGTTTTGTATTTTGATACGAATTGTTGCTGCTACCTCAAGGAGCACTGGGAACACATGAAGGTAGTATCAGAGAACAAAACCACGCATAGCTACACTGTGATGCCCAAGTATATATCTTCTCAATGCTGGTTGGCAAGCTAAATTTATGCGTACAGTGCTCCATTTCAGGTTTCGATAATTGGGTGCAGATGCATAAATTCATGATACTTACTGCTATCAAGATAATACTGTTCATGGTTTTTAAGCATGTCGTCGTTTGAGGAAAAAATTATTATGTGTAGGTGTTGGCGGCATCGAAGACGACAGCAGATGATTTGGCAAGTACAACAAAAGGTGTTTTGAATACAATAAATATTTACAAAAGATGAGACAGTATCTGGAAACTATCAATGCAATGTTTGCCAAAAGACATTTGAAAATAAGTATGGCATGAATAATCCTCAATCCGCTGAAGTTCATCCACCATTGGAGTTCAGGATTTAATTGTCAGTTTGTATGAGATTACTTTGGACCTAAAAATGAATCTGATTTATTTTGCATGTTTGAAACAATTTTAATATGGTAGAAAGATGCCCAAAATTTTACATATTTGAAATTAAGCTTTGCATCGTAAAATGAGCCAAATGCTGTATCGATGTGTCAGCTACATCTGCAAACGACACTGGAAATCACAATCAGCTGGTGCAATTTCCATTACACCGAAGAAAGGGATACCGAAACTATAGCACAATGGATTCGCTTACGTTTGCAAATCAACAACAAAAATTCTAAAACACAATATTGGATATGCGCGGATCGTGCTAGATATAAAGATGCCACCTGAAAGCAGGTATGATTGCACAGGCTTGGTTTGGGAAGCAATTCCATTCACAGGTTGCCAAGCGGAAACATTATCGAACAATGTGCATAAGCCTAATCACAAATAAACTGAAAAATCATTGTTTAGTCAGAGAATTTGTGATCTTTCACCAGTGGTGTGAACATCATATATTTGATATGTAGACAATAAACAATAGCAAATGGCAGCCATTTGCAAAAACTTGTAAACGTTAGCTATTGTTTCACAAGAGGTCTAAATGATTTCTATCCTCAATGAAATCAGTCTGTACGCGCGAATTATATGAAGCAGAAGGAACGATTTGTCTAAATCCTTGGCAAATGCATTCTCAAATCTTAATGGAAAAATGCTTCTCATTATTCCTAATGAGGAAAACTGAATGTGCCCACATTAACGGATTAATTTGATTGTAGAAGTGAATCATGGATTTGGTGTCTATTTATAGTACAATATGCTAGTTATGACTGAGGATTTTGACTCGTTGTATTCTTCAGGGATTGGTTGTGAAAAGTAAAACACAAAACCCAACGTGTGATCGTTTGGGATAGCAAAGGTCCACAAGTACACCATTCGTACTTGACAAGCTGAAGCAATCTCAAATCAACAGCTTCATGTCATCGCTGGTTAACTGATCTTGAGAATCATACATTCTTTGGTATGATCAACAAAAAGAGACTTCTTGATTGCATCACTATGAATAATGTGCACACACACGTGGACGGAAATTCGATCTTTAGAGCACTGATCCAATTTTCTTTTTACATTATATCAATGTTATATAGCTGATTGGTTCTTAAGAATATTCATGTCAACATTTATCAAGACAAGACTACATATAATCAGTGGTTTGTATTGGTCATCAGTAACAACGAGCTAATGCCATTCATATTGCCAAAATCCCCTGCAATCCATTTGGGTCGAAAATTAA
>JAQIWJ010001664.1:0-10148 GCA_034695185.1 Discolaimus major
GAATCTTGGCCAGTTTTATGTTAGCAATGGAAGAATGTTATTGCGTTTTCAATCAATTGAATACTGGCCTGGTATAAAAACTTTCCTGGGCGTTAATTTAAATTCATCCATATGCTAAATTTCGCTTGGCATCAACACGAAAAAACGTGGGTTGGAATATCAATGTGGAAAACGTGACAATCCGCATGGTGGTATAAACATTGTGATTTATCAGCCAAAGTCATCAGAATTCAGTGCCAACTATTGGCCATCTGGTGACGCATATTATGCACAGAATTTTTGCCAAAATGATTAGAATTATTGCGAAAGCTATTTGTACAGCATTTGTCTTTTGCACATGCTCATAAAAATCTAATAAGTGATCAGAATAGAAGCCTATTATCACAGCTGAATACCCTGCACGCTTCTCGAGTGGATTAGTCCAAGACGACACCTACAGTGATCCCATGCAAGACGGGGGGGGGGGGTGGCCTTTTGTTTTTATCCTGTCTTCACTACGTCTCCTAGAAGCCAAACTCCAATGAAAAACAGTGAGGATAATACTTTTCACTAAGCTTTCGTAACCGTTGCTATAGCAAGGTGAAAATATGAAGCTAACGAACATGATGGAAAAACGAGCGAAGAAAAATAAAACACAGCCAAGGTATAGAGAACTCGTTTCGAATCGTATTGTTCATTTATACCGTAGCCAAAGTCATGCTAACCTTCGAATATGGGCACCGTTCCAATGTCCTGGCGATATTTTTTGCACTGATCATTCGTGCGTGTAATGCGCAATCACCAGCTGGTAATCGATTGATCATGGATCGATGATCAGAGTATAAATATATATTTGCAGATTATCCAAATAATGTGCCAGGCACATGTACGTCGCAGCAAGATTTCGATTGCGGTAATGGTAGATGCATAAATTTCAATCTAGTTCGGAATTGTGTCAATGATTGTGGGAATAATGCTGATGAACGTAAGCTTGGATTTTTGGATATCTATAGTGGAGGGTGATAATTGATGCCCTCAGGGCATCAATGCACATGAAAACACTGCAAATGTTGATCAAAATTCATGATCAGGAATTGAACTTTCAGAATGCGGAGTCAATGAAGTCCTGTGCGATACTTTGGTCGGCACTGGCTGTGGAAAATGCGTTGCCAGCGATGCTGCTTCGAGCACATGCTTGGATAGAAGATGTAAAACAAATTGTTCACTCCACGACCCTTGCATAAAATCACCATTTCCAGATGCTCGACTTTGCGATGAAGGCATCGCGAGTCAACCTGATCTGCCAGTTTATAAATGCGTGAACACACCGAATTGTGTTCTTATGAAATGGCTGAACGATGGAGCAGATGATTGCGGTGATTTCTCGGACGAGGGTATGCGTAGAAGGAGAAAAGCCGTGTCCAATAATCAATTTTATAGATCCGTGCTTGCAAGGATTCAATTGCAATTTAAAAACTAGTCCCACTGGAACAACGTTCACGCTTTGCACATGTAAAGCACCGTTCAAAAGTAACGGAACGGTATGGGCACGACCTGATCGTAAGATACCATTCGATCATCGATTGCATCCATTGATCGCGATCGATTTTAGCACTGCTGCAATCCATATCCGGATCATGCACTTCGAAACCACTGCAATTCGATTGCGGTGGCGGTGTGTGCATTGATATTGCGAAATTTCGAGATTGCGTTCCGGACTGTCCAAATGGGAAAGACGAATGTGAGGCGATGCAAATGAAATTTGCTGTCTTTGCAAATCAGCCGAATTTCAGCATGTTGGCTGGGCACAACGCTTTGTATGGACGGATGCAGTTGCGTACCGCCGGCTGGACCGTCTGCACCAACATGCCCTAATGTGACGACGGCCCGTAAGACGAGTGATGTGCTGTGATCACAGGCATCGATCGGTGCGATTGCAGGCCCAATCACCACCACGCCAATCACAACTCGAATTACTACAACAATGCCCGCTACGTCTACTACCACAATTCGGACCACTGCCATCACAACCACGGTGCCAGTTACGACTCAAAGTCCATCAACACTTCGACCAAACACGACTCTGCCAACTACGACCCAAGGACAAGTAACCACTGCTGAACCAGGAAGTAATATCCAGTCATAGTAATAAGCAAATTTGATTCGAGAAAATCTGATTTTTTCAGCATGCTCCCCAACCCAATATCGATGTCTCAATGGTCAATGCATTTCTGAATTTTTCGTTTCTGATAAACAGCAGGATTGCAGTGATAATACTGATGAAGGTGACCGTCAATTTTTTCATAATCACCCAAAAAATGTCAAGGCCGAAATTTCAGTATATTGCGGAAAATATTTGAACTGCACCGGTTGTGCTTATTCGTATTTTACACACAATTGGGTTTGCAATTGCCCAACGATTCGTGATGGAATTTGTTATCCCGGAGCAGCAGCCACGGAATGTGCCGATATGGTTGGCAATGGACCGGTTCCGTCCGGAGTGTATCCAGTTGTCCGACCAAATTGTCCACAAGCTGACGTCACCGAATGCATGACTCAAATTAGATGCGATTTCGATACACCTGGAGGGCCATGGATCGTAAGTGGACAGTGGTCAATGTCACTTGCAGACCATGGTCAATCATGCTGCATTTCCTTCCGCAGCAACCAATATTTCTGATCACTTCTCAAAATCGATGATTTCAGGTCATACAACGTCGCATCACAGGTACAGAAAACTTTTTCCGCACATGGCAAGATTTCAAACTCGGTTTCGGCAATAAAGAGACAGGCGATTTTTGGCAAGGTATACTGTAGGTCTGGCCATACTTGCTTTGACAATTCATTCATTTAGGAAATGAATATGTTTCCGCTTTGACAAATCGAACTGGAGTCACGTATTCGTTGCTGATTTTGGTCAATTTGACCAATGGTCAGCAAGTTCGTGCAGCATACGATCGATTCGCAATTAGCCCAGAAAATTACACGTTGACATTGGGCAAAGCGACTGAAGGCGAAGGTGGGTGATTTGCAAGCATCTGGCTCGAAAAATCAGCATAATTTTGCTGTGCAAAAATTGGCTGTTGCTGAATGCAATCATTCTCATATTATTTCAGACAATATGGCACTGAATCGAAACAGGGCATTTGCATCAATGGATCGCGATGTTGGCGGTTGTGCGATTCGATTACTGACCGGTTGGTGGACTAGTCAAAATTGCAACGGTATCGGTGATTTGAATATGCCATTGAGAACCATACAATGGCCGGGACCAAATAGAATCTCCACAGTTAGAGCCACTACAATGATGATCAGAGCTATCACAGGTAATTGGCATTGATCAGCTGCAAGTGCATAAAATCAGTGACCGATTTTCTAGCTCCTGCACCACCGACGTCACCTGGACCAACCACGAGTCCGGGCATCACTTCAACACGCACAATTGGTCGAGGTGGCGTTGAGAAGCCAACATTGGCTTCATCGGCCATTTTCCTGCTGATCTTGTGCAACTTCTTGAGGAAATTCATGACTTGATCAGAAGAGAATATTCAGAATCATTCTGTGCACTTAGCAGATTATTCATTCATAATATCAGCAGTGGCAAAAAATTGAAAATATTTATGTACCGATAGAAACATCACTTTCTAGCTTGAATGATATTCGTGTTCTTGAATTTCTGATGAGCATGATCATCAGTGATCAATAGAAATAGCAATTTACTGATTATAGACTCATCGTAAATTTAAAATGCAGACCTGCACCTACAGTATGCTGCGCGAAATGGTGCTTTTCTGGCAATGCATGACCATTGTGTGACCACGAGCATTTCATAGGCATCATTTCCGTCGTTTTCCAGAGTATCCACTTTGCATTTCATCTTTCACTGTTATTATCGATCAAATCATTTTGAATGGACTCATCCATCATTTTTCCGCATGGACTAAAACTAGTGTCAGTATGATAAAAGGAAACGTTACTTCATGAGTCCACGAGAGCGCGGAGGAACCAATGGATTTGGTATCCATGGTTAGCGTGGTCCAAACAGGAGTTGAATGTTCATAGATGGTTGCTACTCAACAAACTAACCAACATCGGGGGCATTCTTCGAGCTTTGATCGTATTGGTCATGTAATAGTACTGGTACCATTTCAGTACTAGGCATCCATTTTCAAACTGGTCCGTGCAAAGCTGTGATTTTCAAAACCTAGCATATATTTGAGTATACTGTAAAATATGGCTGCGATTCTAATATTCAGACCTTTTTTGGGCCTTGCGGTTTCGTTGATTTTATCTGCGATCTTTTATGGAGGTGTGATTGTGAAAGCACAAACAGCACCACCAATCCAAGTGGCCACTGGAGTTCCTCCAAAACCGCAAGGTGAATCGTGACCCTGAACTGCCATGACCGATGGACATGTGCGTGTCCATTTTTTAGATTATCCGAACAATGTGCCAGGATCTTGTTCGCCGAATGCATTCGACTGTAGATTGTCTGGTCAAAGCAGATGCATTTCATTCGGAGCAGTGAGAAATTGCATCGACGATTGTGGGAATGGGGAAGATGAAAGTAAGATGCAATTGCTGCACTGTAATGCTTTGCACATCCTTCCATTGGCTGGCTGCCTAAAAATCCATGTGCGCCTTGTTTTTGCATGATGCAAAGTGGAGTACTGTAGAACCCATTGCGTCTGGACTCAGCTGAAATTTCAATTGTACACAGTCATGCTAGCTGGTTTTTAATGCTAATTTACATGTCTGTCCAGAAATATCATTCACTTGAATGAAACAATTCAATCAAAATCCCATTTTTTCCAGAATGCGGACAAGGCTATGTCGTATGTGATACGACCATATCGGCAGGAGGATGTGGGAAATGCGTTTCTCCAGGCACACAGAATGGCAGTTGCGTAGACAGCGCATGTACGTCAGCTTATCATGCCTCAAATCCTAGCAATTAAAGATTTTCCCCTATTCAGATTTGTCCTTGTGTCAGAGACCAGCTTCTCAAATTGTAAAATGTCGTTCAACGCCTAATTGCGTTTTGGTTGGATGGGTGGGGGATGGAAATAATGATTGCGGTGACGGCAGTGATGAAGGTGCTATCAATTCGGCATTTATAAAACTGCATATAATTGCGCAATTTTCAGACCCCTGTTATACAAATAAAAGCACTTGTTCCGTCAATGCTGATTGCAATTTCAATGCGAACAGGAGGCCACCAGTGGCGTGCAGTTGCAAAGCTGGGTACACCGGTGACGGAAATACATGTACTCCAACTGGTACGCATGATCATAAGTTTGAAATGCCCTGTTAATCATGTGGATTTTCATAGGTCAACCGCCGGTGGGAAATAGAGGTGATATTCTTGGACGAATTCCTGGAAATTGCTCCAGTAGTCCGTTGCAATTCGATTGCGGAAATGGGCAATGCTTGCCCATTGCAAGATTCCGAGATTGTCGATCCGATTGCCCAGACGGCGTGGATGAAAGTAGGCCGATACTTTATTGTTGCAATGCCATTTGGGCATTGCCAGCTTGAATTCAAAAAATTTTCAACAAGTGTTAAAAATTATCAATTTTAGCTTGTTGGGTGGGTCAAATTCGCTGCGATGGATGCAAATGCGTGGATCAACAAGATCAAGCCACGCAATGCCTCAGTTCACAAAGTCAGTATTTGCTCAAATCCAGTGACCTCAAAATCAAATCCTATGCTTTTCCTAGCATGTACCACAAATGGGCAATTCGCATGCGTTGGTGGAGGATGTATATTCGATGCTATGGTCTTGGACGGTTCAGCCGATTGTTCTGATTCATCTGATGAAAGTGAATAATCACTTGCATATTTAAATCCAAAATACGAAAGTATTACTTTCAGATTACTGCAGCAGATATTTGACATGCCCAATCGGTGGTAGATGCGTTTACGATCCGTCCACTCATAATTTCACATGCAATTGTCCCCCACCAACAGTGGTGAATGCCAGAGGCGTTTGCCAATCGAGCGGAGCTGGAAATGGTACGTTTCCAATGCAATTCTGCAAAAACATGCCTTGCATAAATTCACGATATTATAGCACGTGATTGTGCTGACATAATGACCAATAGTGGTACCAAAAATTCCGGAATGCAAACGATCACAATCCCTGGATGCACGAGTGGTGTTTGCACCAAACAAGTGTTTTGTGATATGGAAACCGAAGGTGGTGGGTGGACTGTAAGTACTCTGCTATTTTTGAAGAATGATAATGAAATTTTGTCTATTATCATTGCTAGTAGAGAAAGCTAATCCTGATTTATGACCCGGTCATGAAATTATGAACATTACATGGCCTATTGTAATGCAGAAGCATAGCAGAAATTTGTTAGCCCTTGCAAGTCCATAAAAATTTCAGGTCATCCAAAGACGCATTGACGGTTCTGTTGATTTCTGGAAAACATGGGACGAATATAAAAATGGGTTTGGTAATTTACAAGGCGAACATTGGCTTGGTAAATTGAAGCCCATCATAAAATATGCAATAATTGATCAATCTTAATTTGATCAGGAAATGATTATATGGCTCAATTGACAAATCGAGGCATCGTGTATGAGCTGTATATACTCATGACCACCACGCAAAATCAAGTCGTCCGAGCTCGATACGATTTATTCCGGCTTGCACCTGAAAGTGATTTCTATCGATTGAGGCTTGGCAATTTCATATCGGGAGATAGTGAGTATAGTTGCATTGATTGCAAAATTAGAAGCATACAAAACTGCAAGGTCCTGGATAGGGGTATACTGTAGCATTCAAAAATGCAATTGCGGTATAAAATCAGTATTTTCCCAATAGACGATAACATGGCAAATGTGCGCGATGCCCGTTTCGGCACAATGGATCGTGACACTGATCAATTGAGCAACGTGGTTTGCGGTATCTGGTGGCGTTCCGGGTGGTGGTTCGAACCGAATTGCGGCAGTACAGGAAATTTGAACGTTCCGTACGCCCCTGTCCCGCAATATGGAAATTTGGCCGGTATCCTATGGCCAGGCACAGCCCAAAGTGCACGTATGCGATCGACAGTAATGATGATTAGGCCTTGGGGATTTGCTGGTATGCCAAATTATGTATGATCACAGATCTGATCAGTGATATCCGATCATTTTCAGGCACTGCCAGATTCACAACTCGATCACAAAATCAAGTATCTCAATTGGACGGATGCATGGTGAAATCATCCATGACGATTACAGTAATTGCTGCTTTAGTTGCAATGTGGAAAACACATGGAATATCAGATTGAGGTGCTTCAATTTTTGAGTGGATTTTAAACTGACTATTTAGCATCATGCAGTCAAGCTTTTGTAGCAGACATTTGAGATCGAAGCAAGCCCTTGAGATTGAGTTCAATGTGGACGGGTCCTTGAGTATTTCTAGTAGAAATTGATGCTTGCTTTAGCATAGAAATGTACATGAAGTATGCTAATTGCTGTTGTGTGTATGTGTTCGTGGTATCAGCAAAAATGCTGTTTATGATCCAGTGTGAATTTTGCTATTGTAAATTCATAGAATCATTGTATCTGCGGAATTTTAAAAATGACCACCTCATAAAGTGTTCTTGTAAATCCACTTCTCGAAGTCCAATTGTTACTTATACCTCGAAATTCGAGCACATCCTCATGGAAAAACTCAAAAATCGATCTTGCCTATTTTGATAAACATCATACTAAAATTTCAGATCACTTTTCGAAATAGCAACATGACGAGTAAGAGGCTATATTCTGGTTCAAGCAAAAATGTGAAATTTATGATAAACTCATGAACAGGTTTTTCTGCACTCGTATTATTCATACATAAACTGGCCTCGGCAAAATATCAGAAAAAGTATGGTATTTTCTAACAAAGAATCACAACCAAACTCCCTCATGATGCGATGGAAACATATTTTCGCGGTGAGGTCGTTGTACAGAAAAATGACACTTCAAAAAAGGGATAGTATTGAAGGAGAAAATTCGTACATGGCAGATATCTAATATCAAAAATTGATCCCAGGTCATCCCGGGACGCATCTCATACTGTAAATTAGCACTGTCTGTATAGAAAAACATCCTGGCCATGGTTGAAATTTGAAAATATGTGATCCACATTTACGAAATGGACAAAACTTTGCATCGAATAACAAATTCAACAAATAATGTTCCCCGGATTATCCAATTACATGAATGAGTGTAGCAATGCGAAGGCTACCAGTGTGATTAGAGATAACGGACCCAACTGAGCACTTGATCCAACGTAATAATTTGGTCGTTGCGGATATGGTGTAGGAGTGGATTGCTGTTGCCATGGATTGTTGTTGTTTGGATTATTCGGATTTTGCGGATTATTCGGATTGAACGAACCAGGATTTCCTGGTTGTTGTCCGAATCGTGGATCCGTATTTGGATTCGCCCAATTCGGCTGTCCAGGTTGTTGCCAATTGGGTTGACCAGGTTGAGATTGACCGAACGGTGCACCCACCGGTTGTTGACCGATCGGTTGACCTCCGATCGGTTGTCCGATCGGTTGATTAGGATTCCATGGCTGATTACCGAATTGCGGATTCGAAGCACCGGGTTGTAAGGCTCGATCAGCCACTGAACTAGATCCTGGTGGTGGATTATTTAGAGGGACTCCGTTGACTGGTTGCAATGCATTTGTGTGCTGAGGTTGACCAGCACCGAACGTTGGATTATTTGCACTGGCGAATATTGGATTCGGTTGCTGATTATTGGGAGCTGGATTTCCAAATTGAGGTCCCAACGGTTGATTTGGATTCCAGGAAGCTTGACCTGGACCTTGTTGTTGAGGATTAAAACCACCGGAATTCGCATTTGGTTGTTGTTGACCGCTACTGCCCAACGGCCATGGTGGATTGTTTTGTGCATATACCAATGGAATGAGGAATAAAATTAATCGCATCATAATCGATTCTCTGTGTGCAATCAAATTAGAATCTGTTTATTTTTCCAATAAGCAATCGAGTAAATGGCTTGTCGTGTGTTGACTGATGCAAAAAATAGGACTCGAATTTCGTTCACAGTGAAAAATATGGGGGAAAAAGGTTTCGTATTTGAAAACGGGGTCTCTGCTTGAAGCACCACAGCTCAACGTTCTGGGGGCAGCAGGGACGGCGTTGTTCAACCGAAAACTACAATAACCAACTACGAACGATGGGGACGGCCCAAGTTTTCGTACAGTACAGTGCAGTCGAGAGGGAAGTTACACAGAAGAGACGACGGCGTCAGGGGGGAAATTTTTCAACAAACGCAAACACAAGTATTGTACGAAACACACGGTTGGTCGCCTCCTCGAAACGTTGTAAAAGTATGCACACCCAACCAAAGCAAAGCCCAGCCAGACCAAGCGAGGACAACGTTCTCGTTTTCCTCCTCCTCGCAAATGACTTTACCTGTACACAGTCAATGTTCAGGGTATATTCGCTACCGTTTGTCCCCCACCCATCGGTCGTGTTGTCCAGACAACTGGCGTGTTTCTACGAAAGGAAGGACACCCAGACCAAGCAAGCCTCGTGTGCGGTTCGGGACAAGAAAAATATTGCGTTGCGTGTCAGTGGGGTGCATGACAACAAGACATACACAAAAAGCAATATATGCACACCTACATGTACACAATGCCCATGCATGACCATAAATGGTATTGGTCGGTACCCTTCTCCTCTCCTCTTCTCTCCTGTGGAACAGCAAGGCGCATTCTCGTGCGAAAACTCGTCTCGTGGGAATCCTATTTTAGTAATATTGCATATTTCTACCCTTATTCGGTATTCAAAATGGTCGTTGGCATGGAGACAGAGATGCCGTACACAGCCAAGGTCGATCAATAGACGCCGACCATATATGGGAATTCACTGCACTGGGAACAATGCCTTCCATGAGTCATTGTACGAAAATGTACGCATGCATTTTCAAAATCTACGTATACTGTAGAAATTGTAGATACGAGGTTGTTTTCCATATTGAACGAGACCTCAAAGGAGAGAGAGACCTTGAGTACACATCTTGCGATAAACACGATTGCCAACGTTTGATCTTCGGATCAGAGAATGCCTTGACTTTAGCCAAGCTTTTTGATAGTACAGTCGAGTCCGCTTATAAGAGACTGGTCCGGAACACAAAAAAGTTCTCTTATATCC